>JAECUM010007697.1:0-22747 GCA_016617855.1 Megalonaias nervosa | reverse complement strand
AGGACTGCCACAAATATAATCCATGCAATGATCAACTCAGGCTAAATATGCTTGTGGTACTGTACACATAAGGATAGAATTAAAGGCAACAAATTAATGTGGGGACTGATATGGTGAGATGGTCTGCATATTTTAATACAGAAAAAGAAATTTGCAAACCAAAATTCGAGTTCATGAAAATTCCCCTGATTTGAAATAAAAACTCCTTTTCAAATTTGCAAATCTCTTGATCTGTTCCAATCTAACCCTCTCTGTTCTCTCAAATGTATGTGCATGTGTATGTGTGATTTGGATTTTTTTAACATAGCTTTAACAATTTGTCATCATATCGCTACAATGTCTGCAGTGTGGCAGTTTATAGTGATGTCTAACACTGGGTCATCATGCTGCAGACACATAGCATGATGTCCCACCCAGTCACATTATCCTGACACCAGGCCAACCAGTCCTAACACTAACCTCTTAATGCTGAGTGCCAAGCGAGGCAGCTGTTAGTACCGTTTTGTAAGTCTTTGGTATGACTCGGCCGGGGATCAAACCCACAACCTCCCGCATCCGAGGCGGATGCTCTATCAAATGTATGTTCCTCTGTGCATATATAAATATATATATATATTCTAAAACAAGTGAGAAAATAAAGCTATTTGCAACACTTATCATGTCCAAGCATAAAATAATGTTGCTTCTAACATAACCCTTACCATAGGGTGTCTCCACCAGACCATTCCTGGGATCAAATATGGGAGGAGGTATACTAAAGTAAGAGGGAAATCCTCGGTCTACATGAGGAGGGGGAAGAGGGGTTGGTCCAACGCCTCTGTCAACAGTTTCAACTTGTGTCTCACGCGTCTTGGTAGAGGTAGTGGTTGGTTCCTCCTCAATACGACTGGGTTGGTTGCCTGATGGACGATTTCTGGAGGATGCAGTCCTATGATGGCTTTTCTGCTGGCCCTCTTCTGGAAAAAAGAAATAAAGTTTAGTTTATATGTTGTTCATTAGAATGGCAAGACAAAGATAGGTTGTCCATTAGAACATGGCAAGACATAGATAGGCTGTCCATAAGAATATGGCAAAACAAAGGTTGTTCACTAGAATATGGCAAGACAGAATTTTTATTAGAATATGGCATGATATTAATAGGCTGATAGAACATGGCAAGACATAGGCAGTCCATAGAATAGGGCAAGACATATATAGGCTGTCCATTATAATATGGCAAGACAGGATTTCCATTAGAATATGGCAAGACATTGATAGGCTATTAGAATATGGCAAGACATAGGTTGTCCATTAGAATATGGCAAGACATAGATAGGCTGTCCATTTGAATATGGCAAGACAGGCTGTCCATAAGAATATGGCAAGACATAGAAAGGGTGTCCATTAGAATATGTCAAGATATAGGCTGTCCATTAGAATATGGCAAGACAAATAGGCTGTCCATTAGAATAGGGCAAGACATAGGCTGTCCATTAGAATATGGCATGACCAAAATACATTATTCCATGGACATAATTTTTGTGGGAACATATTAAATCGAGCTGTACCTATTTAATACTGTCAAAAGGGAAGGGTGTTCTAGTATTTGTAGAACGTTTTATATCAGAGATGGGATACAAAATAAATTACTTAACAATATTTTACTATTGTTCAGAATTTACAAGCCATCTTGTTGTTCATTTTTCAACAGAATATTGTGATAATAAATTAAGATTTACCTAGCAGTTTCCATTATTAAACTGAGATTTACCTTTGCAGCTTTTCATGTGCTAAACTGAAAATAATATTTTCAAAGACATCGTAAAAAAATTACTTCATATCAATAGACAGATGTTTTTCAATAAGGACAGTAAAAAATTTAAAAGACACAAAATTAAAAGTATCCAAGCTTTAAAAGTGTCTGATCCAATGCTTGAAAAAGGTGAATAATACATTGTCATTGCAGTTTTATGCATCTCAGTGAAAATAATTGCAGGATTGTTAACAATCTAGTCCAGTGTCTGTTTCTTTTACAGAATAAAATCACAGGTTAGGTAAATCAAAGTGTTATTTGAAAATGAAATTAATTAATTTTAAACAAATATTAATTTTTAACATTAATTATACTTGTCTGTACTCATTAATGATGTTATTTTTATTATCTCCTCTATTGTCTAGTTATATCATTCAAGAAAACATCATTGTGCCTCCATACTGAGGTTAGGCATTGATAGCAAAAACTACTTGAATCAGTGTGCTATTTTAAAGGACTCAAAATTAATCAAACTGAGCTGACATCAACTCCTAGAATTCTCTGTAAGATAACTGTGATGTAACCAATGGTTACAAGATTTATCTCCAGTCCTTGAAAGGTCATATGAGAAATATTAAGGGTTATTTGGACTCCCTCTGATGTTACAGTAAATGAATTGTTAGCAACTTTACAGACTTAATTGGATCAAATGACCTTTGGGCTACAGTTTTTTATTTGTACTCCAGTGTGTGTGTGTGTGTGTGTGTGTGTGTGTGTGTGCATGTGCCAGTGTGTGTGTGTGTGTGTGTGTGTGTGTGTGTGTGTGTGTGTGCATGTGCATGTGTGTGTGTGTGTGTGTGTGTGTGTGTGTGTGTGCGTGTGCGTGTGCGTGTGCGTGTGTGTGTGAGATCTGGATTTTTAACATAGCTTTAACAATTTTTCAGTCATATTGCTACTATATCTGCAGTATGGGAGTTTGTAGTGATATCTAGCACTGGGATATCATGCTGCTGACATGTAGCATGATGTCCAACCCAGTAACATTATCCTGACACCAGGCCGATCAGTCCTAACATTAATCTCTTAATACTGACCGCCTAGCAAGGCTTTGGTCTTTGGTATGACTCATTCAGGGTTCAAACTCATGACCTTCCACATCCAAGGTGGATGCTCTAACCACTAGGTAACCAGAATAGTATCCAGATACATGTACTTCCCTTACTATTTGTACTCCCAAGTATATGTACTCCCCTTACAATTTTTTACTATGTACATGTACTCCCCTTAACATTTGTACTCCCAGGTTCATGTACTCCCCTTACTATTTGTACTCCCATTTACACGTACTTCCCTTACTATTTGTACTCCCAGGTACATGTACTCCCCTTACTATTTTCACTCCAATGTATATGTACTCCCCTGTACTATTTGTACTCCCAGTTACATGTGCTGCCTTACTATTTGTACTCCCAAGCAATTGTACCCTTGCACTCACTTATAAGTCGTATCCAACTTCAAACTAAACTGGCCCAGTTCTGATCTCAAATACTGTGACATCAGATCTAGACCTACGCAGTTTGTTAGGAGTAACCAGTAGAACAAACAACACTGACTCTATTATACTGGCACAATATGATATGAAAGATCAGGGTCTATGTTGTTAGCAGTCATATTCGACTTATAAGTGAGTACATATGGTACTTTGTAACAACAGTCTATTCTCATTCTATTCCTCATAGTGGAGAGTGCTGTACTCCAATATTTTGTATGCCATCAATCATTACAAATCATTTTTCCTATTAAAACTTTACAAGTCAAGTTTGTACATGAGAATGAACTGAAACTTATAATCAGTCATTTTTCCCTTTAATTATTTGTATCCAAGGACAAATTTCATAAAAGTGTACTCAGACTTGCACATAATACATATATACTGCAAGATTTGTCTCAGTACCATATGTATAAAAAAACTGCTGTCAGGTAGGTTTCATATAATGTTAATTAAGTTACAGCGGAATTCATTAATTACCGTCCATACTTGCATGCAAGTCAGAAAACAACTGTATAGACCCATATCTCTCATATCAAAATGCATCAGCAGATCTGGGTCTATGTCGCCTGTTAAGAGTAATCAATAGAACAAACAATGCAGATCCTGATCTGCTACTGTATCAAGTGACAGTAGGTCAAGATCTATGTTGGTTGCAGTTGGACCCGACTCATAAGCAAATATATGTGGTATTTCAACAGTTCAAAATGGAGAAAGAGCACAAGGTATGACAACTTCTATTTAAAAAAATGTCAACTCATATTATAAAACTGTATTAATCAAAAGAAGCATGAGCAGAGTACCCTTCACAACAAGATCTGAAATGATTCTGCGATGAATGCCCATAAAATCCCTTTTTATGTATGAAATTTGATCATTTATTACATAGAAATAGTTAAATGTCTATTTTGTACACAAATTTTAATGTAAAATTTAAAAAGGATGCATTTGTTACAAATATCAAACTTTTATCAAAACAGTTATGATTATTTCTGGGTTTAAGAAAAAGGAAACAAATCGTACATCAGAAAGTTTCAGAGATTTACATGATGCAGGATTTTATTCAACAAAGCAATTTAGAAGATGTTAAACCCCTTTGTAAAAGAGGTCTTACAAATTATCTGGCTAATGGCAATCCATCATAATGACAGTCTGTGTCGGCATTAATGTGAGGCTCTACCTGTAATGGGTATGCTAAATTATTAGGACATTTTTACTACAATGAGGACTATAAGTCATTTATTTAAGTATAATTCAACAGTAATGTATACAGAAGTTTATTCACAGAAAATTCTTTATGAAATAGCAAGAGTTTATCTCAAAGGAATGCTTCTTTCATATGAAATTTATGAAAAGTAAGTTGAGCTATCCCTTTCTAGTGGGAACCTCTAACACAAATAAATGATTGAACTATAACTTTCTTAAAACAAATAATTTTAAATTTCATATGAAATGAGCACAAATGCAAGGTTCTGTTTATTACAAGAATAATGATTTTATCAAATCTTTTTTAAATATTCAAAACAATGTAGTAAAATATACATTAAGCAAATGTGCTGTGGCCAAATGACCCACTATCTAAGACACAATGCTGTATTACATGTGCTAAATTTTTAAGATCAAGTTAAAAAAAATCAACTAATGTATGAAAGTCACACATATTTTCAATCACTACCTTTTATCATCAAATCCATCCTATATTCAGAAAATTCCCCTTTTTTTAAATGAAGTGGGAATTCCACCCCACCCCCAAATTTGAAGTTCTGGAATAGACCCTGACAGCCATTTTTCTTTGCATTTGTATGGCATTATTATCTTATATATTATGTAATGAAATGTCAGTTATTCCATGTGTCTAATAACCAAAATAAGTCCACAAGAAAAATTAAACTGAATTCTTAATTAAGTGTCTAATAAAGAATGGCACTGTGCTAATCATGTACAATTCTCCTTTATTTAATGCTTACATAGCCAAAGTGCCAAACCTTGCCAAATAAAAACAACTTTTTAAAATTTTAAAAAGCAATTAAGCAACAACAAAATTTTAATACTGAAATATGTAATCCCTAACCTATGAATAATCATTCAATATTTTTAAGAAAATTAAAATATGGTGAAAATTGACATAAATTATCCACAAATGAACATTATGTCATGTTATAATCTGAAACAAGTAATTAGCACAAAAATGTGTCTGGAAAAGTTTATCATATCAGTTAAAACAAATTAATGTTAAATGTCGCCAATGTCAAATTACCTTCGGAAGTTGTCAATTCCTCAAGCTGGAACACATTAATTATCAATTTTATTCATTTTTTGGCCTTTAAATTACTTGAAGAATAGAACCAGTCAGGGTGAAAGACAATACATACAGATTTCAGAACAGGTAGACCTTTTCAGGGCAAAGATCAATTTTGACACCTATCTCCCCCCTAGAATATTACAGTATATACCAACACAAGTACAACTATTTCCTTGTATTTAAAAAATATATTACATTATTTTCAAAGATTTTAAACTTACTTTTGACAAATGTAATGTTTTAGTGTCTGCTTTCAAAATGTCTCAGTTATACGTTAGTTGCAAACAAACTTGTCCAATCTCCTTGGAAAATACAAATATTAGGGGGCAAGTTCCTAAATTCTCCCTGCACAAAATAAAAATGTCAAGGTACTTTCAATTTCCATTATGCCTTGTATTACAAACCTACAGGTCATTTTGGCATGGAGATTACTGATTCCCTAAAGAAAAAACTTTTATGTGATTTTCTTGTCCAAATGTGTACAGGTGAAATACTCTATTCCTAAATATGGGGATGGGTTTGGATTGGAATGTTAGAAAATGGAGGGGGATTACTTTCTTACATACTAGGTATTGATTATTGCATATTATACATTAAATTCAATAATTTTCATCTTTACATGCAATGACAATTTTTATGCAATTAATTAGCAGTGCATTATACATGGAAAGACACCAATACGTGTACAAAAGGTTGTGTCTGGTGTGTAACCTTTAGCATATGTTATTCACCTGTCAAACACTTTGTGCCCTTCTGTAAATCTAATACCCCATGCATTCAAACTTCACCTGATGCTTGCATGCCCAATGTAACTGAACACCTGTTTTTAGATGTGGAAGACAATCATGCCATTGAAATTTACATTCCCACATGTCAATCACATAAAAAAAGATGTGAGTTAGAAAATGGTGGCTGACAATCTCAAATAAAATATTTTCTTCAGATAAGAAATGTGTTCATACAAAACAAATGCCCCACCTACCCCTCTGGTCAGGAAAATACCAGCAAAACTGATTAACAATTATGTAATTATTGGATGAAAGGATGGATGGATGGACAAATATATTTATACATGCCTTTCCATATTTTTGGCAGGGTAGAAGATAAATCTTTACAAATGCATTGTTTAAAAATAGGAAGCTGATAGAACAACTATAACATGGAAGCTTGCAGTAGGCAAAATGTGTTTGTGAAAAACTGAACTCATTAATATTCTGCTTTCAAATCAACCAATAATTGTGTGTGTATGTGTGATTTGGATTTTTGAATGTAGCTTTAACAATTTTTCGGTCATATCGCTATAATGTCTGCAGTGTGGGAGATTACAGTGATATCTAGTACAGAGACATCATATCCCACCCAGTCACATTACTCTTACACCAGGCTGACCAGTTGTAACACTAACCTCTTAATGCTGAGTGCAAGTCAGGCAGCTGCTAGCACCATTTTTTAAATAAGTCTTTGGTATGGTTCAAACCTGTGACTTCCTGCATCCAAGGCGGATGCTGTAAATACTTACGCCACTGGAGTGGTCACCAGTAATTTTAATATGAGCTTAAAATCTAGATTTCAAACATAAAGGAGATCTGACAGACATCAACTGTTAAAGTTTGTGTTCTGCAGACTTTAGGAATTCCTTGTCCATATATTTTTTGTAGCCTATGAGATAATGTATTGCATTTAATGTCAGAAAGAGTTATTGCTAACAATTATATGTTCTGACATGCATCTCCCTTTCAGCAGTATGAAAACTGTAATTAGTTGAAACAAAACATAAAAGAAACATGACCATCATGGGTACCTGCCAAATCATGTAGATAATAAGTAGATCTCAGTTTTAACCAGATTGCCTATAGCTTGCACTGTAAGGAATGCATGCAAATTTAAACTTGTCCAGCTTTAAAGCTTTCAATGCATTCAGAGGCACAAGCAAACTGAAAACAGAGCGAATCACAGTATTTTACGATCATTTAATATAAGCGAATCACTGACTTCAGCAAACTAACATCATAAAGTTCTAAAGTTTCACTTACTTCTGCAAACTAGCAACATCAAATTCTAGTGAGTCAATGACTCCAGCAAACTAACAACATAACATTCTAGTGAATCATTAACTTCATAAAAATTCTAATGAAACTGCTGATTTCTGCAAATTAGCAGCATAAATCTCTAGCAAAGCATCACTGTACAAAGAAGGAAGTTTTGGTGGCAATGATTTTACACCATTTTAACACAATATATGCTGACATGCCATAATTTGCAAACACAGCTGAAATGAACATTGACTGCTTTATTGAAACTCAAGAAGATTATCAAAATAGAAATAACATAATTTCTGTTGACAATGAGGGATGTACATGTAAAATTAAAGACCATGCATGGGTCTATTTATAAAGCTAAAAATTTTGAGGGGAATTCAATAAAGTCACACAATCAAAGGCATAGCTTGCAAATATATTTGCACATGCAGTTGATTTTGGACAAACTTTGCAGAAATTTATGTGAATTGTGCAACTACATGCCCTAGAGTAGACCTGCCAACAACATTTGCAGTATTTCTTAAAAACAACATCCAGTGTCCCACAAATGTCTCATTAGCATACTACTGTGCAAATAAATGGTGGTGGCTAACATCTAAACCAGGTTTTGGAATAACTCATTTGGATCCAGACACCCTGCAATAATAACTGCAGACTGCATCAGGTTCCAAAATGACATAACATCAGAAGCCATGATGTAAATGTGTTATGATTAAATTTGTGTTATTACATAGTGCATTTTAGTTGGGGTTCACATATATATATATATATATATATATATATATATATATATATATATATATATATATATATATACATACAAGCATTGGCATTTATTGTGTTGTTGGGTAATACACTTTACTCCAGTTGAACCTGCACTAAAACAGCCTCCTTGTGTTGCTATGCTGTAAAACACCAACCAAACCAAACTTTTCTTATCACAAAATCTTCACATGAACAAAATTCTACCAAACATGAGCTCTCTATTTATGCTTGTTAAAATTTTGTGGTTCAACTACCTGCTAAATACAAGACAAACATTAATCCTACAATCTACAAACATTAATGCAACAATCTACAAACATTAATCCTACAATCTACAAACATTAATCCAACAATCTATTGTAGATTGTAATTAAAGACAACTCATTTAGTGCTAATTAGATATGCCTTATTACTGCTTTTTGTTGTTAGCTTTATTTGTAACTATGTAGAAAATTTGTGAAATGTGTCATCCAGGAAACTTAATAATAAAAACCATAACTATTTACTTGCAGGTCATTTCTTCTCACTTAATACAGTAATTGGAATGAATTCCTGTTGGATGGTGAAGTTTAAATTATCTATAGATCTTAAAGAAAACAATATTGCTGAGTAAACTTCATTCAACTCATTATCGCCATGTGCTATGTGCATATGTATGAAGCAACACCTTAGTTCCATGCTCTTTGATGTGAACATTGTTCACAATGTACCAATGTGGGTGGTATTACAGAAAGACATAATTCTACAATGACACAATAAAAAATGTAGACTTTCTACTCATAACAAAATAATACAGCAGAAAAACATAATTTTTTAAACCAGATTATTTTTAGGACAAACATTATCCATTTCAGAACCAGCATTGGTATCCAAATTGTACATTCTTTTACCATTAAATCCGCAGCAGACCAGTCCAAACTGCAGATAGACAGATGAACCTTTGCAAAATGTAGGGTAGGTTTGAGATTTCGAGTAACAAGGGGCCACAACATGAAGATCACAGGGCCAATAAACAAACAAAAAAAAACTTCTGCACATGCAGAGGCGAAATAGCCAATGAAATGAAATACTATGTCTTTATACAGTTCACATCCAGAAAAATGACAGATGTTTGGATGGAATCAGAAAAAACAAAACAAATGCCATTTCCTACTTCCATTTCAGGCAAAAACGAAAAGAATCTCCATGGGAAAATGAGTTAATGCACAAATGAGTTAATACACATACTAAAGGTTTGACTCTGTTACAACAGAAGTACACCTGAAAAATTACATGCTTTGACCCACCTGCAAAATGACCCTTGAGTAATTCAGATCCCTGACAACTGTGGCCTGCAAAATTTAGTCTTTCCATTCTGATCATAAGCCATTTCACATAGAGTATTACAGCACACTGCCCAATCTGACCATAACTGTCTGCCCAGCCTTAACTCTGTCCCATTTATTGTCTGGCCATAACTGTCCATCCCATTCAAAGCCAAGTCTAAACTGTCTGCCCCATTTAAAATCTGACTTTAACTGTCCATTCCATTCACAGTCCCATTCAAGGCCCATCCTTAACTGTCTATCCCATTCAAGGCCTGGCTTTCACTTTCTGTCCCATTCAAAGTCCAGCTTTAACTGTCCCATTCAAGACTAAGCCTTAACTATCTGTCCCATTCAAGGTCTGGCTTTCACTTCCTGTCCCATTCAAAGGCCAGCTTAAACTGTCCCATTTAAGTCTTAAGAATTAACTGTCTGTACCATTTGGCTAATTACAGCGTACTACAGTACCATTACGAGACTACATTATATGCAGTCTTTCCAGCAACCTGTTGTGTGGAAGCAGAGATAACCAAGGGCCCAACTCTTCAAACAACGTTAGGGAAAAGGAGGAAATAGGAATATTTTATAAATTAAAACAACAAGAACACCAAAAAAATAAACCTTGACTGGACTTACTTTTGTACACTTGAACAACAGCACGCTGCTACTTGCATATTAGCTGTCTCTTCAGTTCAGATTGGTTCTATGTCCTTAAACACCCAACTCCATATCCCACATACCGTATCTGAACTTGCTTCATTAGGACCAGTCATGCAATGTGTAATCAATTTTTGACATAAACTTGAAACTAAGAAGGACAGTTGGACATTTTGGAAAAAGAAGCAGGAGAAGGTAGAAAGAGTGGGAAAAACTAGGGGCACTAGAAAGATTGTATGAATAAATACAGTACATCATATCCATATCGTAGTCTTTCATCATTGTCATTATCTTACTTTAAGAAATTTCATATAGTTTATCATTTCAGTTACACTACTCTGTGTTGCTAAGGAGACGATGCTATTTCCAGAACTGTACCTAGTGAACATAGCATCAGATATCTGGTAAAATTCTGTGGCTGTCATTATGACATTCTGTTTATAGGTACTGACTAACATTCATGGGCAAACTGGAATGGTTCTCTCATCAGATGTGAAAGGAAACATTTTCCAAAGAACTCCATCATTTATTTCATTTTGGGGGGGGGTGAGGTAGTTTCACCACCCATACAGGGACTCTGCACGCCATCCTGAAACCATTTCAACTAGCTACCCATCTTAGCAGTTCTTTGTTCTCCCCTTTCTAAATGACTCGTTGTGTGGATGGGGCATTTTGGGGGCTTATTGTTGGTGATTATGATTTATGTAGCTTGTAGTTCACAGTGATTCTTCTTAAATAGGCCTATTCATAAATATAAGCCATGAATGTGACTTGCCTTGTAAGTGAATTAAGCTGGTACTAAGGTATATTCTGAGAAAGTGTGTCATAACATAAATAGAGAATTCAACTGTTAAACCACATCTGAATCACTAAAATCTCAAATCAACTGATATAAATTGTCTGGCAATAAAAGATAACGTAACCACTGTAATTAGCTCTGTCAACATAATTTGCTTATTATTTGTTGAAATTCCTTCATTTTGTGTAAGCTTCTTAAGTCTCTGAAAACTAGAGATACAGCATATGTTAATTATATGCAATGATGGTGGATGAAAGTATCCAGATTACAGCCCATCTTGCAAGCTCAGGGATGAATTGACTACATCCAATCCTGCAGTCTCAGTGATGTAATTGACTACCATCGATCCTGCAGGCTCAGGAATGTAATCGACTACAGCCAATTCTGCAGTCTCAGGAATGTAATCGACTACAGCCAATTCTGCAGTCTCATTGATGTAATCAACTACAGTCAATTCTGCAGGCTCAGGGATGTAATCGACTACAGCCCATCCTGCAGGCTCAGGGATGTAATCAACAACAGCCAATCCTGCAGGCCCAGGGACAATATAACTTTGGTGGACACACTACTGCATGTTGTAAGAGGTAACTGGAGGCAGGAACAGCATTGGCTAGGTCGTTAGCACACCAGATTCACAAATGAAGGGTGCAGATTCAAAATCTACCATTGGATCAGCACAAGTCATCAACCGAGTGAATCCTTGTCAAGACACTTTATTCCAATTACCTCAGCACTAAATACCCTGCTTGTGTTGCAATACCATAAAACATCAAACCAAACCCAACTTGTAACTGTCTATTAGTGTCCTAATCAGGACAAAACAAGCATATATTGCTTCCTGAATGGTAACATACTCATGCACTCAAATGCAAGATTACACCATTATTCTCATTCATTATCAAACCTATCCAAGATCTTGATGATATAAACCAACATTTCAAGTTTGATCTAAATCAATTAGGACCTCTTTTTCCATTTGATAACAAGATCAGCCAATCAAATGCAGGATCAACTCATCAATATGTCACCATCTCATTCATAATCAAACAAGAACATGATGATATGAGCATATACTCCAAGTTTTATCAGAATCAGATAAAAAAATTGTATGCATGAACCTTGTTCATTACTGGACCTGTCTGAAATCGGACTCTTCCAGGTTACATTCCAGGTTTGATCAAAGTCAGATTAGAAATATAGCCTCCAGAATGGCAACATGCTGGGGCCATTGGATGCAGGATGACCTCATTAATATGTATTGATTTTATTAGCCCCTCCCATCCAAGATCCTGATGATATAAATAAATGATATTGCAAGTTTGATCAAAACTGGAACAGAAATATGGCTTACAGTTGGGTAACAAGCTCATGCAGATTCATCTCCTTAGCATGCATAAATTTCACTTATTATTGAACTCATCTGAGATCTTAATTATATCAGCATATAATGCAAAAGTGATTCAGACTGGATCAGACATACAGACTCCAGAGTGGTAATAATCTCAGCCAATAAGAGGCAACATCACTTAATTAGCAAGGATTTTACTTATTATCAAATTCATCTGAGATCTAACAGATATATGTTCCAAGAATGATTAAAATTGGATCAGATGTACAAACTCCAGAGTGGTAACAATCTCAGTCAATCAGAGGCAATATCACATAATTAGTATGCACAGTTTTTCCTTATTATCAAATCTATCTGAAATATAAATGATATAGATATATATTCCAAGTTTAATCAAATTCAGATCAGAGATGTGACCTCATGATTAGAAACAAGTTTAACCAATCTGGTGCAAGATCACCTCATTATTTGCATAGATTTTGCTCATTATCAAACATATCAAAGATTTTAATGGGATAAACTCATATTCCAAGTTTTATTGAAACTGGATCAAAAATATCAGCTCCAGAGTGGTAACAAGCAATTTTCCTTCTTGTTTTAACTTTTATTTTTTATTCCTTATTTATTAAATGGCTATTTAATTCTTACATCCACTTTGTTATTAAAGAATTTATTTCATTCAAATATTCATTTACTTTTCTTTTAATTTTCTTTTCTTCCTTTATGCCTTTATCCCCTACTTTTTCATCAAACTTCAAGAAAACAAATTTAAACCTGGACAGTATAAATTACCTCCCCCTGGGCCAGCTGCCAGAGCTTATATGACTGGAGCAGACAGTTATCAGCCTGTTATTGCCCATTAGGTGCCAGCTTATATGCCCTAACATAAACAATGTTTATCTAGAGTATACAAGAGATATATTAAGAATACCTGGGAAATTTCATTGAGTGAGTAAAGCTAAGGAATCTAGACTATCACATAAGCACAAGTCTGCATGTCTATATGTACTAAAATCTAAAGCAAGGACTGGCTTGCAAGAGCTAATATTCTAAAATATAATTATATTCAGGGCTATACAAGTTGGGGGGGTGGGGTGGGTCTCTTACCCAGGATTTCCTGCAGCGGTATGTGCTCCTGTATTCATAACCGAAGTGTGTGCATGTAGGTCCTGCTAAAGCAATATTTTATTTCCAAAGTTTATATACATATTTTAACAGACATGCATTTATATATGGCCAGGAATTAAACCTGGGCTGCCTGTGTAAAATCCAGAAATCCTAAATGCTCCAGATTCAAGAACTGATACACAATAAAATTAATTCTTTGATCACCACTGAATGTAGAAACTCAAGAATGAAGAGCATTATGTTGTTATTATCAAATGGTCTCAAAATTTTGGAATTCATGTACCCTTTAAGGATTTTAAACCTATAATACAGGGGCCCCAGGTGGTTAATTGGTCTAAAGTGCTCACCTAAACCAATCACTGTCATCTCACCTCTTCTCATGCAAGTTCAAGTCTTAGGCTCGGCCAATGTGGGTATGTGAGAAAGCTTGCCGGTAGCTTCTTGTGGGTCAGTAGTTCATACCAGGGTTTTCCTGGGTTCTTCCTCCACCAGCTGTACTGGCGACCATGTATAGCCTATTGTGCACTGAAAAATGGTGCTAAACCCCAAACAACAAAAACAAAAAAAACATAATAGGTAAGGATGAATATCGATGAGAAAAATAAAGAAAATAACAGTTGGTTATAATATTGTGGTTACCCAATTTCTAAGTTAGTAACAGAAATTTGAAACATCATTGTGCTGAAGAGGTTCTGGACCATTGGGCATCTGTTATTTGCAAATACCAGTAACAACTTCTGTATTCATGTGCATTCACTCCACGGCTGAGAGTTCCCCGTATGATGAAAACAAACTTCTGTCAAAACCTTTTAGACTTTGTAAGTACTTATTATGGAGACATAAAGCTGATGGATTTATGGCCCAGTCTAAAAAAATTTAGCTTCACAGGCATGTGTGTAGAGAAGACAAGCAGGCAAGTAAAGATATTTCTGACCTAACTTTATAGCAGTTCAACCTAGAGTTTTATGGCTTTCTTAATGAAAGAGAACCAATGAAAAACCAGTCATGTTTCCTCTCAAGTGAGCAGTAACAGATTCTACCATACTACCAATCAAATCAGACTAACACTGTTTCTTTCCTATGATTTCATCCTTGAAGAAAATGAACTTCATGCTCTGATCCCTTTAGTGTGTGTGTGTGTGTGTGTGTGTGTGTGTGTGTGTGTGTGTGTTTTGTTTGGGGGCATTGACAGTCTTCTCCCTTGTTTCTGGTGTGTGTGTGTCTGTTTTGCTTCATAACATTGACAGTTTTCACCCTTGCTGTTGGTGTATGTGTGTGTTTTGCTTGGTGAAAAATTTGACAGTCTTCCCCTTGATACTGGTGTATATGTGTGTTTTGCTTCATGACATTGACAGTTTTCACGCTTGCAGTTGGTGTATGTCTGTGTTTGCTTTGTGACATTGACAGTCTTCACCCTTATAGTTGGTGTATGTGTGTGTTTGCTTAGTGACATTGACAGTCTTCACCCTTATAGCTGGTGTATGTGTGTGCTTTGCTTGGTGACACTGACGGTCTTCACCTTTATAGTTGGTGTATGTGTGTGTTTTGCTTGGTGACACTGACCGTCTTCACCCTTATAGTTGGTGTATGTGTGTGTTTTGCTTGGTGACACTGACAGTCTTCTCCTGAATATTTAAATTTTAATCTAATATCTACATGAGTTGATTTCTTGTATTTTTATAATCTGTGCATTAGCAATTAACTGCAATGTATTTCCATTTTGGACATTTGACTATTTTGCACATCAGAATGTCTAATCTTTATAATTACAACTGCATTAGTTACCTTTGAAGGTATTTTCTAACATGGTGCAAGCTTTAACTTGTGTATTGAAAGTGCTTCAAAATTCTTTCCAAATCCATTTATTTACAAATAAAAGACTGCATGTTTACACAAGCATACTGTTGATATGCACAATACCAACTATTGAAGGACTCATGATACTAATGATATAGAAAATTAGAACCAGTCTAGGAACGAGAGAACATAAAATTGAGTACATTATATATACCAATATGTGGGTTTGGGCTGACCAGGATTGGTTGATAATGAAAGTAAAATTTTAGTAAAAGGAATCTTTTGAAAGTTTATCCTAGTTGAAACTGCAAAATATAGAGACAATGTTTTATTGATGGAATTTTTTCACTCATTTTACACCTTGGAAAACTCATTACTGAAATTAGCACCTGACTCTGGTGCAGAGTTGAAACACAAGTAGATCGAGACAATTCTGTGGCACACATGGTTTTCTCCTCACAGAAGATGTCATCAAGGATGTATCTATATAGAGAAATATTGGTTTGATCATGAGCATCAGAATTTTAAAGTTATTGAATTTGTAATATCATGATGTTTTCGTAGGTTTACTATAGAAACTGAATTAGTACCATGATTCCTGAAGTAGTTAAGATGGCACTCATGGAAACTGGGGAGCCTCTGTATAACTCTGTAAGCAGAGCATTGGACTCGGAACCCCAGGGTCACTGGTTTGTGTCCTGGGGAAAGGATTGAACTCATAGCCCCAGCATCATTGGTTTGTGTGTCATTTGGAAATCATTGGACTCTCAACACCAGGGTCACTGTGTGTACTTGGGAAAATACTGGACTCGCAACCCTAGGGCCATTGTGTGTCCTTGGGAAAACACTGGACTCGCAACCCTAGGGCCATTGTGTGTCCTTGGGAAAACACTGGACTCGCAACCCCTGGGCCATTGTGTGTCCTTGGGAAAACATTGGACTCTCAACCCTAGGGTCATTGGTTTGTATATCCTTGGGAAAACACTGAACTCACAACTTTAGAGTCACTGGTTTCTGTGTCCTTGGGAAAAGATTGGACCCATAGCCCCAGGGTAGCTGGTTTGTGTGTCATTGGGAAAACATTGGACTTGCAACCCTTGGGTCACTGGTTTGTGTGTCCTTATGAAAACATTGTACTCACATTCCTAGGGTCACTCCTTGGGAAAACTTTGGAATCACAACCCTTGTCACTGGTTTGTGTATCCTTGGGAAAACATTGGACTCGCAACCCTAGGGTCACTGGTTTGTGTGTCATTGGGAAAACATTGGACTCACATCGCTAGGGTCACTGGTTTGTGTATCCTTGGGAAAACATTGGACTCAGAACCCTACGGTAACTGGTTTGTGTGTCTTTGGGAAAACATTGAACTTGCAACCCTAGGGTCACTGTATGTTCTGGGGAAAAGACTGAACTCGCAGCCTCAGGGTCACTGGTTTGTGTGTCCTGGGTAAAGGATTGAACTCGTAGCCCCAGGGTCACTGGTTTGTGTGTCCTGGGGAAAGGATTGAACTTGTAGCCCCGGGGTCATTGGTTTTTGTTTCCTGGGTAAAGGATTGAACTTGTAGCCCCAGGGTTACTGGTTTGTGTGTCCTGGGAAAAGGATTGAACTCACAGCCCCAGGGTCATTGGTTTGTGTGTCCTTGGGAGGGTACTAAGCTCCCATTTCCTAGACATGAAATAGCTGTGGTAATAATGTGTTAAAACAGCTGATAAAACCAACCAAAAAACAATCAATAGAAACTTAAGATTTTGAAGATTTCCTTCTACAGATGAAGTCACAAGTTAGGAATTTTAATAAGACATTTAAACCTAACTCTTAGGCTAAGCTATGGCAAAACTCTGGTGCCATTTTTTGGCTGTAAAGGAGTACAAAAAGGGCATTTTATAGTAAATGTTTGTTTTACATTGATGTTTTCCAAATCTTGTGTTCAAAATGTCAAGCAGAGATCCTGAAATAAGGAAGTATGGTGTTTTGTCGGACCAGTTTTTCTCACTAACTGACACCATAGAATTCATGATCATGAATGCATCTTACAATGGTTTGATTATAAGCTAATCAGAGAGAATTCTTTCAAAAATGTTCACATTACAACATATAGCTGTAAAGTATAAAATCTAACTCTATCAAAGTATTGGAACCTGTCTTTTTCTGGGGAACATTCCAACTGTAACTGCATGACTAAAATTGGAGAATTTTTTCAAACAAAAATATTTGCAGGCATTTAAGATCCTTTTCAATATGCCTTTTGGAAGAAAATAAATCTTTTTAAAAAATGAGGAAAAGTTAGAATTATTAAAAGGCACCCATTGGTCAAGCTTAAAAGTAATTCTAAACTCATTTCATCAGCAGCATTGTTAATTAGGATAAGGAGTTTTTCAATAAATCCAGTATGTTGAAGTTTTAAATACTTGTTGCTTAAATCACATTTCTCTTTTATAAGATTAATTTTTCACTTACTCTGAGTTCACAACATTTTATTCTAAGCTCGATATACACAAATTATGAAATGGTTTTTTGAATAACGCTATAAAATAGAACGCAGATGTCGCATTCTAATATATATAATCTGATCTAAAAATACAGGTAGTAAATAGGAAAGTGACTCCAAATGGTGACAATTACCCAGTAGTACAGAATGGCCTGTTGTGAACATGAAGACAGTGCAGTTTTCTATCCATTTATTCAAAGTCAAGATGGTATTGATTGGGTGTTGTATAAATGTCACACTTGGATAAATGTTACGTTGAATGAACAAGACCTGTTTATTTCTTTAGAAATTAAAATTTAAAAATCACAAAGGAATGTGCAATGGTTAAAAAGATTGTCAAATCACTGAATAAGAAATCTTTTTAAGACTGATCCTGAAAAAAAAAAACAATACACTGCATATATTTAAATGATGTTACACATTGAAAGAATATCATGAATGGGTCACATTTTATCTCATAATAATAATTTTATGTAATCCTGCTACAAAAAACCAGTCTCAATTAGACTGGTTATCTGTCTCTTTTCGGGTAATATATCATTACTTCAATGTGTCTGAGTACAAAAACCAGTCACTTTAGAAGTAATTTAAAACATCAAAGACATCTAATCCTGGTAGGGGTGTCAGATAAGGCCCATCCTGTTCAACTTGTGTGGTCTAGTGTCTCAATGAAACCTAGTTTGCCTATTAATAATATTATCGCTGTTTATGCTACCTGACTCCTATACAACTGTAGCTATCTTATGGTTTATTTCATTCCTGTAAAACATTCATTTTTCTAAGATCATCTTGATGCCCTTTCTAACTTGATTCAGTGAATCTGATACATGCTTGCTATTTTTCATTCTTGCATAGTGATCAAGGTTTAATGGCTAAGTAAGAAATGGAAGAAAACTGTTGTTGTTGTTGTTGTTGTTGTTATAGGGTTTAACACCATTTTTCAGCACAAGATAGGCTATACATGGCGGCCAGTATAAATGGTAGAGGAAGAACCAAGGAAAACCCCAGAAAGAACAACTAACCCATGATAAGCTACTTGCAAGCTTTCTCACATACCCACACTGGTCAAGCCGGAGACTTGAAGCAAAGAAAACTGCCACTCCAACAATCACAGAATTTACTAGCAAATTAATAAATTTGCCTCCACCCCCCACCCCCACCCAAAAAAAACCCCCTGAAACCAAGAATACTGACTTAAACTCCCCAAAATAAATCTGACTCAGAATTCTCAACAAATTCTATTTACAAAAATATTATTCATGTGCCCACAGGTTACTGGAATCAAAATTGCCTGGATTTTTTCCACGACTTCTCCTTGACCAAACACTAATCTTCCCTAACCACACACTTCACCTCAAGCACAGACACAAACACTTCTATTGTTAAACAAATAAAACAAAGAAAATGATGATTTAACATATGTCAAGTGTGAAATCAACACACATATACTGAAATTGCAATGTAAATGATATTGTAATGTTATAAAATCGTGATGAAATTAATTTGAAATTCTGACTGGTTAAATATGTGCATTATTCATACAAAGTTCATAATAAATCAAAATAGCAATATCACCTTGAACAAGCTGTCAAAAGGGTAGACTGAATTGAAAAACTAAAAAGAAAAGGTTGAGTAAACATTACGCATTTCCGTGTGTCTTCATCCATATTAATTTTTTCCTGACTGAGGGTACAAAACAAACTTGAAGTTTTCCTTGGGTTTTCATAAATTTAAAAATTCCCTGACTTTGCCAGAACTGTGCAAACCTTGTTAACCATGGCAGCCATACTGGATAGGTTGCACTATTGATTAACATCTATTAAGTCAGGTCCAAATGCAAACAACATAGATCCAAATCTGTCATCTCATAATGCACCAGCAGATCAGGGTCTATACTGTTTGTTCAACTGATTAATCCAAATAAACTGCATAGACCCAGATTTGCTGGTATATTATGCAGCAGCAGAACCAGATAAACCTGTATACAGTTTGCAGTCAAATATGATTTGCACACAAGGATATATAGAGATTATGACTAAGCAAACTAAATTCCTGGTGGAGAAAGAACACAGGAAAACCCCAGTTAGAACCACTGACCCACAGGAAGCTACTAGCAAGCTTTCTCATATAAACACATTGGCCGTACCAGGGACTCAAACCCACGTGGACAGAGGTGAGATGACAGTGATCATTAAAGGTTAGTACTTAAGCCACTTGGCCACCAGGGGCAATGATGAGTCTACATGCTGAATCTCATGATGAAACATGGCAATGGTGGTCTATATAATTAATCTCATAATGAAACATAGCAATGGTGGGTCTACATGGTGAATCTCATGAAGAAACTTGGTAATTGTGTTCTGTATAATGAATCTCATGAAGAAACATGGCAATGATGGGTCTATATGCTTTAACCTCATGATGAAACATGGCAATAATGGGTTTTTATGCTTTAACTTCATGAAGAAACATGGTAATGATGAGTCTATATGCTTGAACCTCATGAAGAAACATGGTAATGATGGGTCTATATGCTTTAATCTCATGAAGAAACATGGTAATGATGGGTCTATATACTTTAATCTCATGAGGAAACATGTCAATGATGGGTCTATATGCTTTAATCTCATCATGAAACATGACAATATATGCTTTAATCTCATGATGAAACATGGCAATGATGGGTCTATATGCTTTAATCTCATGAAGAAACATGACCATGAGGGATCTAAATGCTTTAATCTCATGGTGAAACATAGCAATGATGGGTCTATATACTTTAATCTCATGATGAAACACGACAATGATGGGTCTATAAACATGGCAATGATGGGTCTATATACTTTAATCTCGTGAAGAAACATGACAATGAAGGGTCTATGTAACAGACCAAATTTTTAGGTCGATATCTGTTTTGTTATTGTTAATCTCTGTAGGCAACATTTAGCTAGACACATGTACGATTAACTAGATTTATGGGGAATGGCCGCCACTGAAAAGCCATAATGTACGGACAGGTTCAGCCAAAGTCAGGAGTTATCGATATATAATTAAGGGCTTAGTTTGTTTAAACTTACCGGAATTGAGTTCAATTCCTGGTTTGTATGGAAGCTGACAGTTGGGACATTGACCAGAAAACAGTGGGTAGCCATTTGTTGTCAGACGTAGTGCAGTGTTTCAATGTTAGTGAGGTGGGAATTTTATGTCATTCTGATTGGTTACGCTGTGGAAGAGGGCGTGGTTTCACATGAAAAACTATCAGTTTAAATGTGCAGTAGTGGAATTTGCACTTCAGTCTACACTTTTCTACAAGACAAAATGAACATAAGAACTTAAGGGACTCCAAGAATTTAATAAGTAAATCTCTTGTAAAAAATCATCCAAGGGGGAAACGATTGTCTGGAGAATTGACAGATACCAAAAGCTTGAAACACAAGGTATGTGCATAATCTCATGTAAATTAGTTGATACTACTATGATGACTTGTTTGATTTAATTGCTTGTATTTGCATGTATTTGCAGGGATTTATTTGTTTGAGTCGTAGATCAATTTTCTTGATATGGTATACTTGTGTTGAGTTTGTTTATCTGAGTCCACACAATGATATTTTTCTTTATATGTACATTGACGGCTCGCTAAGTTATAGTCTCGATTATTGTAGGGAATTATGTATCCAGAATTTCATGCTTATTCTATATAGGGAATTATGTATCTAGCATAACTGTGTTGAGTTCATTTATCTGAACTCGTACAATGATATTGTTTATTTATATACATTGACGAATTGTTGGAATGTAGATATTACAGGAAGCCGTGGAAATTATCCAAATGAGTTTATTATGTGTATTTGTAACACTAATGTAGGGTAAGGAATTTCATTCATTCTCGTGTAATGAGGCTAGTGAGGAATTAATGTCTCAGTGTGGTGTAAATGGCAATTAGCAGACCATTAGACTGTGGAACTAGGTTGTATGTTCTGTTATGACCAATTAGTCTAGATAGCCATCGACGTCTGTTTGAATCCAATAGAATAACATCTGACCTTGAGGGGTGAGACTAATGATTTATTCCCGTATAATGTGACGGAAGATTTAGGTTGCTTTTGTTTATATTTTTACAAGGTGAGATAGTTTCGGGAAGAGACACGTTTTACAACCCAAACAGAGTGGAAAGCCAAAAAGGGAAAAATACGAGATACCAAGAATTTTGGAAAGAGGAAAGTAGAGCGAAAAGGACTTACCAGCGCGAAGGAGCCAGAAGTACAGTCTGAGTGGACCTTTTGGATGGAACCAAACACCAGGTTATGAATCGATGCAAGACAGTGTTATTCGATTTCTCACTCGGTTAAATGATGATTTGATTCTATCGTAAACAGAATCGGCTATTTTTATAATCTTATTTGCATTTTGAAATTTCTTAATTAGTTTGATTCAAAAAGAAAGAAGTGTATCTTTCGAATTGTAATGTTTATATCATTTGCTTGTGAAATTTTATTGTTTTTTTGGAATTTGATTAAATTTTGTCTTTATTTGTAACGGGGGCTCGTGTTATTCTGTTCTATATATTAGCTCAGATTATCTATTTATACCACCCATAAGTCATACTTTGTATTGACCTTACTCGATACCTGGCAAATTTCACCGTTGGCAATCACCTCTAGATACAAAAGCCAAAACCAGTAAACCTGCCACAAATAAGTTGAGGAGGGGTTTACCACAGTCTAGCTTTGTGTGTGTCTGGGTGTGTGTGTGTGTGTGTGTGTGTGTGTGTGTGTGTGTGTGTGTGTGTTTTAGATTTTTAACATAGCTTTAACAATTTTTCAGTCATATTGCTACG
>JAECUM010007696.1:0-10720 GCA_016617855.1 Megalonaias nervosa | reverse complement strand
CAATATCATCTTTTCTTGACCCAGTTTAATACCTGGTATCCATTATAAAAGTTCACAGCAATAAATAATTTTCATCTGTATTGTTTGTTAAGTTAATATGGTGAATCAAATCCATAAAGTTGGCATAATTAATAATTAATTAATGAGAAAGCAACACGTTATAATAAGAATGTATTTTTCAATAACAAGTATTACAGGGCCAAACAAGATCACAGGCAAAGATCACCAAAAAAATACAAACTTAAGGCTGAACCCTCATTGTTTGATAGTACAGACCATGAAAGCAATGATTTCTTATTTAAATTTGTTGTTTTGAGTTTAATTCCATTTTTCAGCACAGGATAATTTACACATGGCTGCAAGTATATCTAATGGTGGAAGAACCCGTACAAATCATGGGAAAACCACCAACCCCGAGAAGCTCCTGGCATGCTTTTTCACATGTCCACGCTGGCCTAGTATGAGACACGAACTCACGTGGACATAGATGAAATGTCAGTGATCTGTAAAGGCGAGTGCCACAGACCAATCAGCCATCCGGGTCCCCAGATTAAATCTGCATGGACCGAATCTGTAATCGGCCGACTTTGTTATGAACTGACTCCGGATTGTGCTGCAGTTAACTGCAATAAAGGACCGATAAAAAACTAGCGTACCATATCGGCAGAAAAAACCTCCACATCAAACCTAAGGTACACGCATAATGTAAATCAAAGCAGAGGCCCCTAGTCAATGAATTGATGTCTGCTTAGCAATTATATTACGTCCAGATGGTAAAAAGTAAACGACATAACGTCGAGCTCCTGTCGACAGTACCCACGCAAGTTATTATTACGGGTTTAACGTCCTTTTCCAGGATGATAGACTAGCAATCCTAAGACTTAAGTCACAAGTGCTCATTATCATCAGTCTTACATAGCAACTCATAATGTAATTTGCTTTTAAAGAAAAATGACAAAGCATGTCCATTTATAATCGTTTTCCTGCCTGAGGCTTTTACATTTTTAACATCTTCCAAGGGCGAAAGCTGTCCCTCGTCTTAGAAAAGGGTTGGACTAAAAAACGTGCAGTGGATTTCTTTTACGAAATCGAGCGAAATGAAACCGTCTTTCAAATAATCCTTTAATTCAAAATTACTGAACATAATTTGTTTGAATTTATTATTATTATTATTATTATTATTATTATTATTATTATTATTATCGAAAGAAATATTTAAAATATTCCCAACTTTCATCACGTTATATACATAGATTTTAAAGACTTTGGTGCCAATTAAGAAAGAGACTCGTACTTGAATTGTTATTATAATTCCTCTCGACATTCAATTTTAGGAAAGAAAAACTTTTAAATAAAATAAATATATCACCAAACTAATTTAAAAGTCACAAATAATAGATATTGAGAGAAAACAATTTGTTTTCATTTTATTTTTTGCGCAAAATTGGAAATCTTCATGTGAAATGGAATCGCAAAATATACGTTTCTTACAAAAAAATTAAAAAAAAATTAATACTATTTAATGCTATTTAATCTTACACTTAATAAAAACAACCCGGATATCATTCAATTTTTTTGTTTACAGCAGATAAATTTATTTGTAACATAACAGACTTACTTGCGAATAATAAACGAAAACATTATTTGTTTTGTGATTTCAATTTGCAAACCGATAATGGCTTTCACATACACGATTCCATTTCGAATTCCGAAATCACATTTCTCGTGGAGATTTTACAGTTTTAAACAGTACGGAAAAACTTTAAAATAAATATTTCAATGATTTTACTGAACGAGTAACTTAAGAGTGAGCAACTGTTAGTTGTCAGTACTTCTTTTCACACGCCAATTTTCCAGTTCACTACACAAACTAATATGCAACAGCAATAAAAGTGATGACTGCTTTTAACCTTTAACAGTGAAATGAACTAATGTTTGCATGAAGTTTTGCTGTAAAATATAATTAATTACTCGAACAAATTATGAACTCGAACAAATTATGAAAAGTCGTTTTCATCTAATACATATCCTATTCGTAAAAAGTAACCCTTATTCCCATTTGTAGTAATATGATCAAAACGTGTAAATTATCACACTTGAGACATTATGATCTTATATATATATATATATATATATATATATATATATATATATATATATATATATATATATATATATATATATATATATATATTTCGCTCCATTTCGAAAATTACCTTCCACTGAGTATTTAAGGTCAACCGTTAAAGAAGGTCGCTTAGATTCTGTTCTAGTCAGAAAGACACTTATTACTAAATCAAAGTATTTGTTTGCGTTCCAATAAGTCAGAACATATATAACGTCACTTAGGGACGTTTACATGTTGCCAGTGATGGGAGGCAAGGTTGTGGTTCAAAAGCTTCGATCACAGTAAAAATCCGAAAGGTTTTCGATTAATTAAACTTCTTCCAGCATGGGTGACAGACGGATCCACATGAAATTTGGTGGTAATGCAGCAGCTTCCGTCGACGCTTATTTGGAATACAAAAGGTTTTATTTTCATTCGTAGTTTGGCATACAGTGATGTCTTTCTATAGACAGCGTTTTGACTAAACCAACAAGGAGGTCTCCGCTTTTTTTTCCTTACATTACTGGTACCCGCTACAGTAATGTTAGAATAAAAAACAGAGACCTACTCGTTGGTCTACGTTTGGACTAACTTTGCTTATTTGTTTGCTTAAATTTCTTCACGAAACCATGCATTTGCCATCAATACTCGTCGCCTCTTTGATGCCTCCACCCAGTTCCCGTTTTGTACAAAACGATGGAATCTCTCTCCTTCCATTTACTCAGTGGAACTGCTTGTTGGAGTATGTAGTATGAGTCAAATCAGTTGTTTCCTTTGAAAGTAGACACAGTAAATTTTGGACTTGTAAACCTTATAATTCAATCATAACACTAACTTTGAAATATACTGACAGCCAACTTCATTATTGAGGGAGTAGAGGTTGTATGGTATAACAGGCAGGAGATGATCGAGATAAGTGGTTCCTAACTTTTTTTAACCCCTTTTCAAGGAGTCGGGACCCCTTCTTAACTTCAAAGATTTTGCGACACCCCCACAGATGCCAATAGTTCTTCTTTTAGGCTTGTTTGAGATAACCCAGTGCCCCCCTCCTCCAAGGGCTCTGTGATCCACAGATTGGGAATCACAGATCTAGGTAAATATTGGTAAATCAGCTTTCATTTTAATTTTCAATCATGCAGTAAAAACAGGAAGGGGACACAATCAACTTTGCAATCATTCTTTGTAAACAAACAATCCATTTCTTTTAAACAGATTATGCATCTTTTGCTGACTTCCTTATAAAAAAGAAAACAGAGATTCATAAAGTCCCTTAATATTTACAAATTTGAAATGAAAATTAACTTATTTATTTAAACTGAACATTAGCTTGAATAAAAGAAAAGTTTGGATGAAAATGGACTCATTTGTAAGCTTGCAAAAATATTTGCAGTAAATCAAAGAAAGGTCAAGTGTGTATGTATTGGTGTTGATGGGTTGGATGGTGGTTTGACCTCTATTATTACTAACAAAAAAAATAGTGTTTAGTTGTAGTAGTAGTGGGGCTGTAATAATACATAATACACATAGTATGATATTTTGCTACATTAGAAGCTGAACTATGAGAAGGACATATACTTTACAGAATAATCAGCAATTTATATGATAAATATTTATTTTAATGATTTAATGTCATTTAGACTGTTATAGTCATAGAAATATTCAAAGTATTGAAATACTAAAAATTCATAAAATGTCTACACTTATGGATATCCAAACAAGCATGTTGGCTGTGGACAGATAGTTCCAGCAGTATGGATATGACAGTGAGAAAATTATTAAAACAAGATGCCTCAAGAAAATTTACTTTTTAAAGGTTCTATTTTTAGAAATATCAAGATAAAGGACAAATATATTGCATAATGCCAAACTATTGCGATTATCAATGCATCAGTAAATCATTACACTCCTAATACGTAGGATGGTAAATTAAATGACTAGTAACCATCAGCTTCTGAGAACCTCTAAATGCACTTCCACATATAGATGCAGGATAACAACAAGAAAAAAATATGCAGAAAGATAAAACTGGTAAATATTAGGTCTTGCAGAATTAAAATGTCATATTTTTTAAGAAATTATAATTTAAGGAAATCAGTGTTAACTTCATAAAATTTGCAGTTTGCCCCTTATCAATCCAAAGAATAGCAAATTCATTGCTAATAAGGCCAACAAAAATATGTTTCCTATTGCACTAGTTTTAAAATTAGGGTAGGCAGGTGGTTATCTTTTTGTAAACATTACATTTATTTAATGTGATTTTTTTTTAAAACCATGGGGAAAAAAGTGCTAGAGTTGGCAATGAGAAACAGGGATGGATGGTTAGCCAACTGAAAACACGTAATTTTTTTGTTTTGGCCTAGTGTCATTTAAGTGAAGACCTTAATTCATGATTGCAGAATTCTAACATGTAAAGTGTATAAAACTTTCATATCTTTTTTCTAATTGACTGTTATATGTCACAGTTTTAAATATATATATATATGATAAAAACAGACATAATGCTATATATATTTACTTGTAATGAAGAGCACCCCAAAATCATGTGAACTTGATCCAGTTCTGTCATCGCTGATACTTGAGTGCTTAGATTCAATATTGCCTTCATTAACCCATGATATTGATAATTCTCTGTCATCTGGGGAACTCCCATCATTTTTCAAAACTGCCATTGTAAAGCCTCTGTTGAAGAAGCTGACACTTGACTTGACCCTAATGATTTAAAGAACTACCGCCCTGATTCTAACATCTCATTCAATTAAAAAAAATCTAAGAAAAAGTTGTTCTATTCCAACTTGTATCTCATCTGAAATCAGAAGTCTTTTTTTAGTGATGTACAGTATGCATATCATCATTGCAATAGTACTGATACTGCCATTCTGAGAGGAGTTAATGACCTCACTGCTTTGGATAGGAGAAAGATTACAGTTCTCACCCTCCACAACTTGTCTGTGGCATTTTACACAATAGACCATATATTTGTTTTCCACGATGCAGCCTTACTATGGTTCAAATCCTACTTAGTCAACATGACACTAATTGTATCCATAAATGGAAAACATTCTAGCCCATTTGATCTATGTTTTGGTGTTCCACAAGGTTCTGTTCTTGGCCATATTC
This sequence comes from Megalonaias nervosa, assembly GCA_016617855.1. Lineage (NCBI taxonomy): Eukaryota > Metazoa > Mollusca > Bivalvia > Unionida > Unionidae > Megalonaias > Megalonaias nervosa. The sequence continues at coordinate 5,496 of JAECUM010007696.1, read as the reverse complement.
TCTTCATTCTATTCACTCAGCCACTCATATATCAACATTGGTGTCTCACCAAATTTACATGATTACACTCAAATAAACAAATCTAGCTGCCCAACTGAAGTTGGGGCCCCGAGTGGCCGAGTGGTCTAAAGCGCTGACCGTTACGGATCACTGCCATCTCACCTCTGTCTGCGTGAGTTCGAGTCCAGGCTCAGCTAACGTGGGTACGTGAGAAAGCCCGCCAGTAGCTTCTCGTGGGTCGGTGGTTCTTCCCGGGATTTTCCAGGGTTCTTCCTCCACCATTAATACTGGCCACCATGTATAGCCTATCTTGTGCTGAAAAATGGCGTTAAACCCTATAACAACAACAACAACCAACTGAAGTTGAGGTTACTATCCAAGGCGTAGAGAAGTGCATTTCTGATGTGAAATCATGGGTATATATAACAAGCTGAAGATGAATGATGATAAAACTGAAACCATCCTGATCACCATGCAAAGACTTTCTCATTCACATCCTTTACTTCACATAATAAGTATCAATACCAACATTAAAATTACACTGTCAATACGAAACCTAGGTGTCACTCTCAACAGTATGCTTTCGTTACACCAACATATAATGAACATATGCAAGGCTTCATATCTGGAGCTGAGATACATCAGCTCCATTTGCAGTTTTCCTTTTGGTTGATGCCACTGCAACATTTATGTGTTCCATAGTACTTTCAAGACTGGACTATTGTAAATTTTCACTTTTGTCTGATTCACCCCAGTATCTACTACAGAAGCTTCAAAAAGTTCAAAACATGACTGTTTGGATCATCCTTAGAGTATGAAGAACTGAGCACACCTTGCCTCTGCTCTGTAACCTTCACTGGCTACCCATTCAATCTAGAATCAAACACAAAATCTGTTCATTATGCTACATTTTGTCGACTGGCTCCAGTCCAATATACTTATCTGACCTTACTCATGCGTACACCCCATCTAGAAACATACACTCCTCTTCCAACACTCGGATTCTCATTGTTCCCACTGTTAAAATGAAGTCATATGGATGTTCTTTTTTGTACACACAGAGTTATAGGTATCACTATTGAAAATTAGTCATTGATAGTTGTTTTAAACATTGCTCTCTTGCTGGGTTTTTTTGTATCCCTTTCGTTTTGAAAAACTTATGTGTAACAAATATTTAAATAAATATTGCAAATCCGCTTCACTTAAAACCATAGATCAGAATGTGTCTGGATATTAATTTTGCTGAGAATACATTAAAAACAGTATATTCTTACAAAATTTACTAGGAATAAAAACTTAGGTTGATGCAAATTTTTTTTAGTATTCGTGAAAACTAAATAATTAAATTGTGTTTTGTCACATTGACTGAGACGTCTTTAGCTTGACCTGCTCAGGATCTGCCACTGTGAATATTAGACTATTTTCATGCTTAGTAATGCCTCAATCTTTTGCTGATATAACAAAAACTATTTTAATGGTTGAGCTGGAACTGAAATGTGAAATCCCCATATCTTTAGACACATCATCAGCCAACTAATTATGTTATTGAAGCTGATGTCCATGTTGCAGCTTTTATACATGATAATTATTCCTCCTGGTTTTTGAAGATATGGCCTTGTAACTTTGTAACCTGGATATTCATATTTAATCAGGTAGAGCATCAAATGTCAAAGGAATGAATCCTTTTTATGCAGGAGTCTGCTGTCATTTCACAAAATACTGTTGAGGAATATATGTATAGCCTAACTGAGTGTAATGAAACAAAATTAAAATATAAAAAAAAATTAAAACTAACACACAAGTAATTGAATTACATATACGTAACACTTCCTCCCATAAAGAAAAAGAAAGATTTATATAATAAAGCTTTCTTTTTACCATATGTAAATTATACATGAGGTAAAACAAAATTACATAAGAAAACTCTTATGAATTATACAGAGTGTACATGAAATAATAATTTTATACATGGGAAAGTGCATCTGCAATCAAATTGTCTTTTCCTTTGATGTGCCTGATGTCAAGATTATGTTCTTGCAAAAATAAACTCCACCTTAATAATCTTTGATTTTTATTTTTCATCTTGTTGATGAAAGTAAGGGGGTTGTGATCACTAAACACAATAATCGGAGAAGGAGCTGAGCTAATGTACACTTCAAAATGCTGTAATGCCAATATTAAAGCCAAACATTCCTTCTCGATTGTTGAGTAATTTCTTTGCTGTTTATTTAATTTCTTAGAGAAATAGCACACTGGGTGATCAACACCATTTCTATCTTCTTGAATCAATACTGCTCCAACCCCAACATCACTTGCGTCAACAGATAATTTAAAAGACTGATTGAAATTTGGAGCTCTAAGAACCGGCGCACTTTTGAGTATGGCTTTTAAACTATCAGAAGCCTCCTGACATTTTTCAGTCCAAAGAAACTTGTTTTTCTTACTCAGCAAGTTTGTCAGGGGTTCAGCAATATTAGAAAAATTGGAACAAAACTTTCGATAGTATCCAGCCATTACCCAAAAATCACATCAGTTGCTTTTTACTGACAGGCACAGGGAAATCAGAGATAGCCTTGACCTTAGCATCTATAGGTTTAACTTGACCATGTCCCACAATATGTCCTAGGAAAGTTACACAAGCACAGCAAAACTCACTTTTAGATAAATTGATTGTCAAATTTGCATCAGTGAGTCTTTCAAAGAATTTCCGAATCATGGCTAGATGTTCTTTCCAGGTGTAGTTGTAGATGATGACATCATTGATGTAAGCATCACAATTATCTAGACCAGAGGTAATCATATTCATCAAGCATTGAAAAGTACTTGAGAAACCCTTCATCACAAAAATGGCATTACTTTATATTGATAGAGTCCATCTGGAGTCACAAATGCCAAAATTTCCTTTGCTTTTTCCATTAGTGGAATTTGCCAAAATCCTTTTAGAAGGTCAAATTTGGTGACATACTTTGCATTTCCAATTTTATCAATACAGTCATCGATTCTTGGTAATGGAAATGAATCTGTTTTTGTCACACTGTTCACCTTCCTATAATCAGTGCACATACGGAAAGTTTTATCTGGTTTCGGAACAAGTATACATGGTGAACTCCAATCACTTTTACTGGGCTCTATGAAATCGTTCTCCAGCAAATACTGAATTTCCTTTTTCAAGTATTCCTATTTAAGAGGGTTCATCCTGTATGAGTGTTGTTTCACAGGTTTTGAATCTACAATTTTGACGTCATGAAAAATTTTGTTTGCCCTCATATGAATATGTGGAAACAAGTTCTCATATTCGAATAATAACTGTTTAAGTTTATTTCTTTCTTGTTGTTGCAAATGTAAAAGTTTCTGGTCCAGATTTTTGATAATTTCTGAATTCCGAAGATTTGTTGCTCCAAGATCAACAGTGTCTGATTGAATTTCTTCACTTAAATCCTCAGTTTGTTGGACAGGTACAACTAAATTAATTGCATAATTTACTTGGCTATCTCTTTCAATATACTAGTACTCCATTAATTTATTTAGATCAGAGTACTATTATTATAATTTAACTCATTTATTTTCTTCTTAACTTTGTAAGCCAGCCTTAAAATCTAATTTGAAGAAAATTTTGAAGAATGAGCAAGAGAGAATGAACTCCATTACAAGACTCAAAACTTCTCTCAATTAAAGTTCAGTGAAACCATAATTTCACTTTTGACTTGAATTGCTGAGGGCCAAATTCAAGCATAACTAGCTGGAAAATTCCAGACATAAAATTTGACCTTTGACCAGATTGAACAAATTTGGGAAGGCCAAATTGAGTAAAAAACTTTATCAAAGCTTTTACTATTATATTCCTCAAAGGAGTTGCCTCTGGGAATCTTGTTGATGCACACATAATGGTCAACAAATATTGGTTGCGTGATGTGGTCTTAGGTAAGGGACTAACACAATCTACCATAATTCTACTAAATGGTTCATTAAATGCAGGAATAGGTTGCAGATGAGCCTTAGGTATCTTCTGATTGGGTTTTCCTACCATTTGACAAGTATGACAAGATCTACAGAATTTATGAACATCACTTTTGATTTTTGGCCAATAAACGTGAGTCAAGATCTTGTGATAAGTTTTATTTATCCCTAAATGACCAGCCAGAGGAGTTTCATGGGCCAAACTAAGTATTTCCTGTCTATAAGATTTTGGAACTACAATCTGATAGTTCACTGACCACTCATCACCAGCAGGTACCTCAGGAGGTCTCTATTTTCTCATAAGAATTCCATTTTTAATGAAATAACAGACAGGTACTTCAGTGGCTTCAGTTTCACTGATGACCCTCTGAAACAAACAGGAGATCTCAGGATCTTTTTCCTGTTCGACGACAAGTGATTGTTGTATGTCACCCTGATTAGATAAAAGAGAATGAGTATTTAAAAGAGGATCACTGTGATCAATACCTCTTGATTGATCCAAATTAGGAGTGAAAGTGACCTCATCAAAAGCCTGACCAATACATGTGTCAGCTAAAGGAATATTTACTTATCAAAATCATTCTCAAGAGCTTTCTTTGCCATAGCTCTAGTAACTGCACAAGCTGGGTATAAATCAGGGTATTTTTTTTCAATAGGATCAACTTTCTGATCCAAAGAAGGCTTGTCAGTTACAAGTGGATTAACCACAACCTTGTCTCCAGCTAGGTCGTTGCCTAGTAACAAATGAATGCCCTCAATGGGTAAATTAGACACTACACCAACTGTCACAGGTCCTGAAACTAAGTCTGATGACAAATTTACACAATGGAGAGGAACATTAACAAAGCCCCACTCTATTCCCTGAATGAGAACACTCTCATTAGAACAGGACTTCTCAGAAAAAGGCAAAGCACCTGATAATAAAAGACTCTGAGAAGCTCCTGTATCCCTTAAAGTTTTAATAGGGATAGGATTGGCCAAATCACCCAAGAGTGATATAGAACCCTTCAACATGAATGGTTCATAATTCTCCATAATAAAATCAGACTGGGGTTTATTAGACCCAACAAATGTATTGCTTTCAATACATGATCATGACCTTGACCTCTTAGAAATAAGAGCATTTGGGATAGGTCTATCTTGATTCTGATGCCTATATTTCAATTTGAAGCAATCAGAAATGACTTTTCCTTTTTTCTTGCAATAGGTACATGTAGGAATAGACAAGGATTTTGAATCAAGTTTATCAGAAGCTTGATTTTCAGATGTTGTGCCAGATTGAGTTTTAGGAGGAGTCGTATTAGACTGAAATACTTTTCTACCAGAAGACTGCTGAGGTGGCACTCTACCATTTCTTATTTTGCATAGGATTAGAATTTTAAAGAAAAAGACTTCCTCCGGGTTTCCTCACTAGTTATACTGGCTATTCAAAAAAGACCTTGTATATCTTAGGTGTTGTTCAAAGAACCTTTAATTCCCTTTATTTTGGTGGATGATTGATGTGTGTAATATGGGTTATAGAGTATACAGCTTGGCCTT
>JAECUM010007695.1:0-48784 GCA_016617855.1 Megalonaias nervosa | reverse complement strand
AATTTTTGTGTATCATTCATAAAAATTATGTGTCAGTTCTTACACATATATTTGTCTCTTTGTTGAAATGTTTATTTCATGGTACTTATTTTTCTGGCCACCTAAGGATATAAAGTTCAACAATGCATCATCCAAACCCTTGCTATATACTGTCTCTAATTTAGCACAAAAGTGAGACACTTAAAAAAATAAGGCATAACAGTTTTCTTTGAGGTGTTTACAAATATAAATTTTATTAAACAGCACAGGCATTATGACAGTAAAATTATACATATTCTTTCCTTTTTTAGAAAATGCAGATGAAACTTTGGATGAGTTGCCCGAGTTAGAGTCTGTTTGGGAAGATGAAGAGGAGGAAGATTTGGTGGAGAAGAAGAGCAGGAGGAGGAGGAAGATGAAGAGGAGGCTGAGGAAGAAGAAGGGGAATCTAGTTCAGTCCAAGAAAGTGATGAGTTGACTAGTGTAGAAGGTATATTCTGATGAATAATCAAATCATTTGATTCATATATATGCACATCTGAAATTTACTGTTTTTAAAATAATAATAATAATAATAATAATAATAATAATAATGATAATATTTCTCATCATTGCTATCATCATCAAATTAATAGTAATATTTTTTTTCTGAAAAATGTCATAAATAAACCAACAAGTTTAAAAATCAAATAGCTTCAAATTTCTGTCACAGCATGCAAATACTATGACTAGGGGAAAGTTACCAATAATATACTGCAGTTATTTGAGATATAACAAGATAGGTGAGATAGCCAATGGACCTGTGTCATTATGGTCAGGTTTGATGGAAAAAATGATGCCAGATATGCCAATAATTAACTTGCAAAAATCATTGCAACAGATTTTAATTCACTTATGTCACTATAGCCTTTTATAATATTACAAAATTTGAAATTGACACTAAATAACATATTTGATATATTGGAACTTCAAAATCTTTGACTTTCTGAAGACCACAGTTTGAAACCTATGCATGTCAGTTACATTTTAAGATCACAATTAAACACAATGCTAACTTAATTTAGGCATTATATCTTCAAATATTACATTAGTTTGACTCTTTTTGCAGCATTCAGCAAGGAAAAATAGGTCACAGTGACAATTGTTATAACACTAATGACTTTTTTCATATTGATAATCACATTGTCAAACTTTAGTCATCCAAGTAAATTTTAATCTTTAGGCAAGGCATTTGTAGAGAATTTGATAAGAGTGCTCCTTGCATAATCATGCCATTCCATGTGGTCAGTAGGTCATTTTTTCTTATTAAAAGTTGTTCCTTTGCTGTATAATTGTTATTGCCATTCACAGAAACAATTGGTATAGATATAAGCTTAGTTGTCTAATAACTCTTTACTATGTTTTGTCATGAATGGTCACCATATCCACTATACACACAACTCTTTTCTGTCATTTTTATTCAGCTTAATGTTTAATGTTAGTGTCAAGCAACCATACAGTGGAAGGAATGATTATTATCATACAAAGCGCTCTCATTTAAAATTTCAGTTTCAACTGAAGTAACAACTGAGTCAGTTATGTGGCCTACTCCCAACACTAACCAAAATTTATACTTTGATATTACTTTTGATAACATCAACCAGAAGACTGGTGTCTGGCATCATGTGAGGGGAAAGAGAAATGTCATGCTGAACATGGTACAGGGATTTGCCACACTTGAAAGGATTGGTAGTTATGGGATGTCAAATGTATTCCCCTCACCTGAGGCCATAAGGAATTTAAAGATTTCAGATATCTTACCATCCAGGGAAAATGAGACGGCCTTAAAAGAGGAGCTATCAGTTATAGTTTCAAGGATTCTGACAACATATGTTCCTGCCTATGCTGGACTTGACACTGTGTGGTCCATTCCTCATCAATATTCAACACAATCAGCATTCAGGAGTGAAATTGTTAGTAGTACATACTCTCTCTCACTCTCTTTATATATACATATACATTTCCCTACATACTGTTTGCCTACATACTGTAGTTTTCATGCACTATGAACGTTTCACAATTATAGTTATTATAGTTTCATATTGTCAAATTTGAGATATCTTACATTTTCTGTGCAATATTCTGCAAATTATAGGTAATAAATGATAAATGCTTTTCATTTAGGTATCATTTACCTACTGTTACATTTTATAAACAATAACAAATAAAAATTGTATGATAAGAATTGCAGTATATATATATATATATATATATATATATATATATATATATATATATATATATATATATATATATATATATATAATCCACATACACATGGTAAAATTAATGAGCCCTGTATCATATATTTATGATTATTGTTAAAATCATATTGTATGCAATGGAACTATCAGGTATGACAGAAATAGATGATACACCTAAAGGCTTTCCTGACTCACCTGAAGAAAGAAGAAAGTATAGAGATGAGCTATCAAAAAGAATTGTGGAAAAAGTATATGAGAAGGTGAACACCAAGGAAGTCATTTATGTTGCAGCAGAATCAGTGATTGATGGTGGGGATTATTGTATATGCCTGTTAGATGCTGGTGGACCTATGGTTTATTGTAACAACTGATATTGTCAGAGGGGTTCCTGGTTCCATCTGGAGTATTTAGGTGTGGAGGAAGATGATGTACCAGGTGAATGGTTCTGTTCAGAGGAATTCAGGAGGAAGTCTGAGTAAAGTTTAAGCCAGAGAAAGAAGATGACAGCTGATAGACTTAAAGATGCCAAAAATGAATATGTCAAGAGATTAATTTGGAGGGGTTTAAATGATATAGCTCGGAATGATGCTGTAAAAGAAAACAACGATCCCAGAATGATAAGGTACTGGAAATTTGACCTGTTTGAATTTTATGAAAAGAACCACCCCAGGTACTTGATATTTGGCCTATGGCTGATTGCAAACATTACTGGAGCAACATCAGAAAGACTAAAACATGCCTTAATATAGGAAACAACAACCAATTTGAAGGGAGGAAAAAGAAAAAACATACCCAAGGACCTACATTGTGAACATCTAAACAGAGAGTATAAGGAGAGTAGTAGGGATGCTGGAGGCCAACTCACCACTGACACAATCAACAGGCATAGCCAGATGTTAGGAGTAGGAAAGACTGTTAATCATATGTTTGATGAGAAGGTCATCTATAGGCCATTCAACACTCGAATCACTGGAAAGGTTCATAGAAAAAAGACATATTTAGAATGGTTCAAACACTGAAGTCTCAGAACTTGGCCAAATATCAAAGTGGAAGAGCATTCAAAGGTTTTGAAGATTTGAAAGTGGTCAGTGGAGTAAGATTTCCTAAAAAATTGAAGGAGAAACTGTTGAGACATGTTGACAATATGGCAAAGTTACGTGAAATAAACAATTAGCCATCATAATTAGCCTTTATTCAGTAAAACTGAATGCTTGAAGCCATAAACTGTACGTCTTTCTCCTGTATGTAACATTTAAACAACTGAGCCTGAGGGTTTGTAATGAATAAATTCAATGTAAATAAGAATGAATCAGGTCATTCTTAGACTTATTTCTGTTTGGACATTCACACTTAGACATGCAGTTTATGCAGCAGATGCACATTTGACATTGGCATGTATCTACAGTCTTTTGAACAAGATTTAAAGTTTTTCATTTTGTCTATTTCTGTATCAGTTTTGGAGCTTAGTGAAACATATTTCAAACAATAAATCCTCTGGCATAGTTGTAGTAATGTGCGGTAGTTGCGGTAATGTGCCCCCTTTCCCCACAAGGGATTTTGGTCCCCTTGGTTGCGGTGGATAAATTTACATCTGTTTAAATTGACCATGTATAGGTCCTAAACCGTCCAATACTTGACCTAATATAGATATATTTTCAGGGTGTATTTGTTGATCTGTAAGACTCCACCTCCATCTTGTGGCACCCAAAGCCCTCATCCGGCCCCGTTTAACTGAGGTGTCACATGTTAAGCATTGGAAATCAGGAGAACAAGAGTATAGCATTTATTCACAAATTGTAAAGATGCAGGTTCGCGATATAAAGGGTACGTCTATTTCATATCATATCCTAAAAGTGCTAAAATTGCAAAGGAAAACATTTGAGCTTTATTTGCAATGGTCATCATACAGTTTCATGCAGGCCCGGCCTAGGGCAAGGCGAACGAGGCAACCATCTTGGGCCCCACGCTTCTCCACAATGCAGTTTTTGTGCTTGTGGCCCCGTGCTCATTGCTTGCTGCTTTGGGCCCCGCATGCTGCCTTTGGCCCTGCACAGCCTAGGGCTGGGCCTGGTTTTATGCAAAGCAGGGCCTATTAATATCAACGAATTCAAAAACATAGCTCCTACTACAGAAGAGTAAACATCTGTAGTTGGAAGTCCATTGATATTTGAGTTGTAGTATCTGTAGTTGGAAGTCCATTGATATTTGAGTTGTAGTATCTGTAGTTGGAAGTCCATTGATATTTGAGTCGTAGTAAATATAACTTCTTTGTGTGTATTGCATACTAATTCTTTGAGGCATGACAGTTTTGCGTCGATATCGATCTCTGTACTCAGTATATTACCTTCCTAAGTATACAGAACACTGCCATTTTATGCTGTACATGTGTCGTAAAGGAATGGTGGGATTAGATGGAGTCCTCATTATCGATCAACATATTTGAATCTTATTGTGATACAAAAATTGCATCTTCAAAGCTTGTACGACTGCATTTAAATATTACGCATTTGTATTGTATAATTTAAGGAATTAGCATAAAACAAACTGTTAGTTAGCAGTTTTAGTGTACAATTCAGTTTCTCCCACAGCTGACTTTACTGTTAATTCCTTTAACTTATGACTCATTCTCACCCACAGCTGGCCTTACTTTAATTAGCTTATATTACGACTCTATGGTCTTGGAGCTAAAACCAATAAGTTTTGTAAAATCCAACAAATAATTCATTTCCCTAGAATACAAGGTGAAAATTTAAAAAAAAATAAAACATACAGTGTTGTGATTTATAACTGAGTTTTCTATACTTTATTAATTGTTATGTCTTGAGTTTAAATCTCTGACCACTTTCGTGGCATCCTTGCAAATGGTTTCTTGGCAAAAGGTACCAAATTTGTAATATTCCCCCTTATGTAGACCACCAGCCACATTAAATCCCCTCCTTATATCCTGATTTTTGAAGTACCCCATCTTTTTGCAAATAATAAAAACTAATTACCCAGTGTTCAAATGTCACACACGAACCAAGATCATTAATTATTACAAATGTGACTAAATCATAACTAATACCTATATAACCAACTGTACAAATGAGTGTCAACTCTTTCACTATATCTTACCTTTTCAGTTTGTAATTTTGTTAAAACTGGTCCTTTTCTAAATATGAAGCACACTCATGCTTTGCGGGAAGTGTCTTCTCACACGAGCAGAAACATGTACCACATATACAGTACTTCTCATACTTACAAGCAGTTTCAATATATGTGTAAATATCAGGTTTATTTAAGATAATTAGCTAATCTCAAGTACTTTTCATTATCTTTAGATAGGTATTAACAACGAAGGACTGATAATACCCAAATATATAAACTTCGGCGGATAAATATTAACAGAACTACATGCAGTAAAAGAACAATGCGTACCTGCACATTTAAATGACAGGTTGTTTTATTTTCAGAGTTGATAAGTTATAGTTTTTCATTTATTGTGTGATATGTGATATCTGGCTATATTACACCCACCCACCCTGCGGAGTCTATTCGCATTACCAATAGCCCTTAATAAATATATATTTGAGAAAGGGAAGAGTTCCACAACATGGAATCGATATTATCGTGTCCAGTAAATCTAGCTGTGAAAATGTTCAAAACATCGGATCACTTACCTATATTTTGCTCAATTCAAACACAAAGCGTCGTACCTCGAGAGTTATTAGATGTACATGATCAAAATAAAGGCACAAGTCGACTACATCTCAACCACAGGTGCTCGACGCGAGCTTGATGTTAAGAAAAAAACAATAATCTGAAGGAAAAAAGTCATACAGAGTAACAAAAATACCTCAGATTACCCCCATGACCCGTTCTGACATTGGACCCTCTCTATCATACTCCTGAGATATTTTTCTATCCATCAAGCCATCATTGACTATTCTGCGTTGCATCAAACTGAAGTTACGGGCTCCGAAACGTGCGAATTTCGCGAATTTTGTCTGAGTGGACAGTATTACACTCAGGTGACAACCGGTGAAAAGAGCCACATATACCATGTTTGCGACTCTACGATACATCCATTCTTCAATTACAGAACAGTGGTAGATGCAAAAGTAAGTGTTTACTTACCATTAACTCGATTCAACGTTAGGAATCCTGTTCCATGGGAGAATTAGACATTGTCTTCTTCACTACACATACATCCCATACAAGCGACACTCAGTTTGAAAACATGTACACTATGCGGCACACACGTAAACCGCGAAATATGATAGGCTCAAAAGGTTATACTTAAATAACATCCATGCACCGTCACCGTTTCACGATGTAAATATTTGTACCCCGGCAAAATTAGGTATTAACATGATCTCATTGTGTTATAAATCATTTGAATGTGTTAAATTAATGATAGTATACATTAAAGTATGATTGCACGACATCAAATTAAAATTTCCAGAAATACGTTAGATAATAACTGAAAATATTTATCTGATGCGTGGATGTTATTTAAGTATGGTATATGTAGCTCTTTTCACCTGTTGTCACCTGAGCGTCGTAGTGTCCTGTGATCTCAACATGTGATTGTCAATATGAACTGACTCGGAACATAAAAGAATACCTTACGCAGGTAGTAGACTTGCGATATTTATACATAGTTCATGTATCCATACTATTCTAGACTTGCGATATTTAAATACAGTTCATGTATCTATATTATTCTGTCTCAATGAGGAAAACATTGTGTAGTCTTTTAAATGTACCGCAAAAGTGGAAGATCACTGAAGGGGCGACTGGTTTACATTTGTTATAAAAAAAGCTGTTCAATTATTTCTCCAAACAGCCAGAAAAAAAATATGAATATATCTGAGTTAATACACAGCACAATTATCAAACAAGTGTTAAAACAACTTTTGATACGAAGCTAGATGAACATTAACATCTTGAATTGTATATAATTCCTTACTTCCCCTGGAAGATAATGGACCAGTCCAACAATGATCGACACCCTATTAGCACCATCTTCGCAAGCCAAGGTTCCGATATGTTAACCCTATCTACACCTTGGCGGATCGTGCAGATATTTTAGTGCTTTGTCCTAGCGACATCTATTGGCTTTCATTTGTAACCTCCCTTAGTATGCCTAAAATGGTGGAGGCAATTTACTTCAAAGGATACTTTGTACGTTTAATATCGATAGTATGACTACGTACCAGATAGAAGCCATTAAGGGTGTATTTGAATGAAATGCATTTGTACAAACACGGACCGGCACTGTAAAATAGCTTATTTATGAGTCCATTCAAGTTGTGTGCTCCCCTTGCCTCGATCATGTACGAACAGTATTCAAATTTGAACAACTTAATTTTGATTGAGTGCTGCGGCTTTCCGCCGCATCCAAAGAAATTCACAGACCTGAAGCACAGAAATATCCGCTCGATCCTCCAATGTGAAGATAAGGTTTTAACATTTTGGAACTTTGGCTAGCGAAGATGTATTAGCATGTGCATAATTGCTGTACGTTGATGCAATCACTCGACCACGTATTCGTGACTATACATGACAAAATGAACTTGAAATCGTTGCAGAAGACATTTTTGATTGACCTACTCAGTGCGCGCAGATTCAGATTTTTTATGCCGACATATCAACATACCAAAAATACGTATAAGTGACCGAGATTCGTGAATCATGTCCAATGTCTGGAGGACCTTTAGGACCTGCCTTTGCGATTCTACTGTTTTTATCCGTGGATGGAGAGAACAAAAAGGTCAAAGAAAAGAGAAAGTCGTTGCTTCAGAGATTTCATGAACGTAAAATGTGTGCAAGAACACAAATGTATGTTTGCCGTTTATTTGTGTACCACTGGTTTGCTCTCTCTCTCTCTCTCTCTCTCTCTCTCTCTCTCTCTCTCTCTCTCACGAAAACCAAGCTGATGACTGCTGTGGTAGCATGGCGTCTAATAATAAAACAATACATTTATCAGAACATAGTATAATAATAATAATAATAATAATAATAATAATAATAATACATTTATATAAGTAGGATCAGCAAATAACACATATTGTAATATATAGTTCTCTTACTTACAAGCAGATTCAGTATGTATCCCATTTATGCCTAAATATGAGGTTATTTAGGATAATTAGCTAATGTCGAGTACTTTTCGTTACCCTTTGATAGGTATTAGTAACAAAGGACCGATAATACCAAAGATATAAACTTCGGCTGGTTTTTTTACCCATCAAGGATGGCCCATACAAGTTTATATAAAACTGATATCCAGTGGCCCCGAGGGATCAATATTTTGTCACAGAGTACATTTTGAAAATTAAAATTATATATTCAACCAAGTTAAGAAATTACTGTCATATGATGGAAACAAATATTTTTAGAATAAACAAATATCACAAAATATCGTCATACTAGTAAAATATCATTCTACTCTGGTCTTTTGACCTACTTGGTTTTAAAAGGTTATATAACTAAACAACCGATTTGAAATGATCTATGTTTTAAATGTTCTTGATGAAAACTGGGTAAAAAAATAAGTTCCTGTCATTTCGAGTTTTATAAAACAAGTCATCAAAGCTATATCCTTCATTATGCTACTAAAAACAACACAGAGAAATGGCATGGACTCGAGAATGACAAGGACATTACGTGCAAATACATATATAAATCACAAACACATGCATACTTAAACAGGAATACATTTTCCTCTCAATGTTTTATTGGTATGATCCGCCGCACCGTACTACCTTCACCCTCTATGGAATGGTTCCGGTCTTTACATGCTGGCACAGATTTAGTGACCAATAAAAACACTGCCCCAGTTAAGAGAGGGAATGTACGTTTGTGTGTACGTTATTTGGGGGGATCCGGGTGGATAGGTTCGTGAAACTAAAGAAACGAATTTACGCAAGTGTAAGCTTACAGGGAAGGGCTGTGATTCCGGTTGTTTCTCTATTGTAGATCATAAGCTGCTAGATTACTTACATGATTTGTGGAAAGCAACAAGTCTATCATTAACAGATCAACAAAGAAGTACTTTAAAAAATATCAGACTTTCAGAGATGAAACGCCATGTCAATACAGGGTTACAACGCCCATTCGACAACAGTGAAACTGATTTCATTTGGATTCCAAAATGAAGAAGTTTCCCACACAGGACCGAACGAGGGGTGGGAGGGTGGGTCTGGGGTTTCCGGATCCCCCCAAATAACGTACACACAAACGTACAGTCACTTGGCACTTGAAATTTTACTATCGTTTTATTATTACGCACGCTTTATTGGGTATTATGCACATTTTGAGTAAACAGACACATAGACTTTTGCTTTGGTACCCTTTCCAGGAAAGTCAGGGCCCTTTTGAAAATTTTTGAACATCCTCCCCCAACACTTGACCTGATCCAGCCCTGCCACATAAAAAAGATTTTTGAAACTGGAATGGTGGTAACCTCCATCTCACAGTGGGCGTCAAAGTAGTTCTGGCAAGGAAAATGGATGGCAGAGTATCCTGGTTTGTTTATTATAATTAGATGAATGAGATCACATCAGAAAATGCTTACTCTTGACAAATGTTTCGGAATGAGTAGACACCTTTAGTAGTTCAGCTGTATCTTCTGTTCTTGACTCAGTGAGCAGACATTACCATGTAGAGTTTGGGGTGGCGGACATAACATAGACAGATTTCACCACGAAAGAATGCTCTTTGAATAGACAGGAATACCTTTTGGGCTATGCAATACACTTTCATCTTCCAGTCAGGTAGGTAATTTGTGTTGCGAGGTCCCCAAAGTTTAATTCACCTCTTTAAAAGAAAATATTGTGATAATCGCATAGCAGACATCTGTGGAGTAACTTGCACACTTGGATATGGTGTTGAATAGATTTACTGAAAAGCAAATAAAGATAAACACAAGTAAATGTAATCTATTCCAGACAATATTACCTTTCTTTGGCCATATTGTGAGGGTAAATTGTGTTGAAATAAACACAAACTTGCCAGTAACAAAACATCAAAAGAGGAAGACTTAGTCGTTTTCTTTCAGAATATGTGGCGACACAGCAAAAGGCAAACTCAGTTCAAGACAAATTTATGTACACTGAAACGAATACCAATAGCATTATTATTAGTAGTATTATCATCAGCATTATCCCACCTATATTATTATTAGCAGCAGTACCAAGATACATTTGGGTTAGCTATTTAGGAAAAATAAAAAAAAAATAAAAAATAAAAAAAATAAAAAATTTTTTTAAATAAAAATCAGTTGCACACAAGGATACTGAATATTCACCTTACTCCATTAATTAAATGGTAACTAAACCTTAAGAAAGTCACTGATCTTAGTTTGTTATATGCATATCTCCATCACCATTTTAATTACTAATTGGCAGCTTACCTGTAATTTTGCAATACACAACTGACTTTCTTTTTAGGACAGTTGATATAGTTAGACATGAAAACAGGTGTTGACACATTAAACAACTGGTGGGTTAATCTGTTGCTCAAACTCATCGAGATTGAAAGACAGTCGGCTTTTGTTCGCGTCTTCTAATCATTAGGGAATGAAAACAAGCTTCCTGTGGCTATTATTAGTAGAATCAATACCGTAACCGATATTACTAGTTCTGTGTACCTACACTCGGAGATTACATTGTATATTTTTTCATCGGGGATACATTTGATTAAAAATCTTAAAATAACAATCAAAACCGCCTTTCTTTGGAAGTCGACATGCTTTGAGTTTCACTGGATTACAGTATGTACAACCGAAATATGAAACGTTCAAACTACGGTTCACATGATATACGTACATATATATATATATATATATATATATATATATATATATATATATATATATATATATATATATACTGTACCATGCCTTGCTCATCAAATAAAGCTTAATTGGCATACTTGGATACATTCAAATGACTGCAGATGGCAAGGTGAAACCACTGCTTGGTTAAGAAACACATGGTCGCCGAACGCGAAAGATAGGGTAAAACCGCTGCTTGGTTTCGAAATACATGGTCAATGACCACAAAAGGCAGGAGGAAACCACTGCTTGGTTAAGAAATACATGTCAGCCATCCACAGAAGACAGGTGACCGCTGACTAAATGACATTTATATTTGGAATTTGCCAAGGGAATTAGAATGATCATTGTGGCCAGGTGACCGTTAAACTGAGATGACCATTAGGTCCGGTTTGGTTATATATATATATATATATATATATATATATATATATATATATATATATATATATATATATATAAGTTCTTCGAGAGCGGATCATTCAGATTTTGTAAGAAATATAAATATAAGATATAAATGAAGTTCAAGTTTGCTGAGACTATGCAAAAATATAATGAAACATTGTGATGCATGCAATTCATTCCTGGCTGAGGTTATATATTTTAAAAAAAGTTTTAAATAAATTCATAGATATGAAATATAGTGGTCAATTTTATAATTCTATTAAAGCTATAAAGTATTTAGATAAAAATTATGATATCATTATATCATAAAGATATCAAAGCATAATAAGATTACATTAAAATGAAATAGAAATTCAATTATTACAAGTATAAATGGTAAAACGGCACAAAATGGTACATCACCACATAGTATTAAAAGAAGGTGAGAAAAATAAAACAAAACCAATCAAAACAAATCAAAAAATTATTAAATTCATTTGATCATAAGCTTGCCCAAGAATATTTTCGCCTATCACACAATCTGATGTGAAGAAAAATCAAGACTGGTTTATTACATCATTTATATAGTGAAATGAAAAAAAAGTCTACTCTGGTCTATTAAATGAAAAAGAATCAACTAAGACATTAAACTGAAAATATCTAAGTACATAAAGCTGAAGGTATTTCAGAACTAATCTGTAAAATAGAATTCAGGTATGAATTATATCAATGCGCATTATTTGAGAAAGCAGAAATGACACATCAGATGTATAATATAAAAAGTAAATCAGAAGAAAAGCAAAGTTCGTCAGCATTTAACTCAAAATATGGCAAAGAAGGAGTAATGAGTAACACTTTCATATATGGACATAAAGAGTGTGGAAAAATGAGATGTTATAAACAATTATATGAATGATTGAAATATATACTCATGAAACAATTATACAATTATAATACATACGTATTATGTATATAAACTGAAATCAGAACCTTGTTTTTAATTCTTTAGCAAAACAATTTAGCAACAGCAATAAAAGAAGGAAGAGTTTTATTAAAATGATATGTACAATATTATTTTTATTTATTATTTACATTAAATACTTTGCAGTCGTTCATGAGACCAAACATTTTTATGATTTTACCACCATAGCAATTTTTTCAATTATTATTACACCCTACCCAATTCCATTAATTTATAGCAAAATAAACCACTAACATTTATTATGAATAGTTTACATTTTTTGTTTGAAATTGTTATGTATATTTAATTTGTACTGTGTGCTTGACCTTTGTCTGTAATTGAAGATAGAGGCCTACCTAACAACTCTCATATTTGTCTTGTTTGTACGTTATAAATAGATTGTTTACTTGCCTAGCCTTGATTCAAATCAATAAGATTGTTTATTATATCTTAAGACTAGTCTGTAATGGGATCATTTTTAGTTGTGTTCAATCATACGTTGAGATGAATTATTTATTTAAATTTTTCATTGAAATTATAAAGTGCTCATTGACATTTTGGACTAAAATACTATTTGTAGGGATTATTGTGATTTCCTTCAAAAACATTTTGGATTGTGATATATCAAATCTATTAGTATATCAGCACAGTCAGGAATATTGGTACATCAGCACATTCAAGATTGGAGTTCATTATGAAACACTACGGGAATTCATTCGGAACACTATACTTTTGAACTTGTGACATAACTATTAGGATTATCTGGGATTTAATTCACCATATTGTAAGTTTCTCTTAAATTTTCATTTTATAACTTAGAGAATTACATTATTTGTTAACTTGTTGATTTTGCTTTTTTTTCTTACTTAGTTTAAGACATGAGAGTCAAAACAGAAAATATAACATTCTGCATCACTTTCAGATTAATCTTCTGAAACATAAAATACAATAGGCATCGTTATCACTTCACTGAAATATAATAACCATCTTGATCATTTATGAAAAAAATTAACATAAAATAATACCATGAATTACTTTTTGAAATTATCTTTTCAAATAACATACTGAATTGCATTTTTGAAATGAACACCTGAAATACTGCACTGAATTACTTTTTTGGTATTAACATGTAAATTACATCTAGCATTACTTGTGTGTGGAAGACCTCTGTTGCAGCACGGCTTGGCTTGGCTTGATATGCAACAACCTCTGAACTTTCTTGAAATACAGTTTAGTATACGAGTATCCTCCCTTGAAAGGTTTTCTAGTCTGGTTCCCTGCTTCGTATGCTCCCTGACTTTGCACTCCGCTATGGGAGCGCTCTACAGTTTCGTATTTTGCATAGGTTAGAATTTTAAAGAAAACGAATTTAACAGGGTTTCCTCACTGGTTATACTGGGTATTTAGAAAAGACCTTGTATATCTTAGGTATTGTTCAAAGAGCCTTTAATTCCCTTTATTTTAGTGTATGATTGATGAGTGTAATATGGGTTATAGAGTATACAGCTAAAAAAAAAGAGCCGTTAACTTTTATTTTTACATTTTATATATTTGGTAATTCATTCATTGCACTTTCAGAAGCTGGTATTGTCTAGTTGGGCAAAATTCATTTTCCCTATTTTAATAGTTGCTAAGGATAGTGTACTTTAGACAATTTCAGGCTGATTTTTGGAGCACATGGGAGCAGTCATTAAAATTAGCAGTGCTCTAAGATCATTTACAATTTCCAAAAGTACAATATCCAAAACAATGTCAGCCACATTACATCAAAATAGCATAGAGGTATGCCAACATTCTCTCCAGTGTGCATGTTTTAAATGCAAACAACTTCACCTTACATACGTCACTCTCTCAAAAGTACATGATAACTGTTGCTCTCCCCCTATTGCGGAGTTCAACGCAGGGATCATACGAATTCAGGGAACCAGACTAAAGTTTTCTTGATCGGAATATTTCCTAACTATTCGTATAATTTCGGTGGATAAAATCCAAGATATCCTAAAATTCCTTTTGTTGACAGTATGGCAGCCAGTGACAGCGATACGTCCGATAAGGCACAAGAATCGCCGTCTTCCCTTGCAGAACAAGAAACATCTTATCTATACGTCCGTTCTCTTGGAGCAGGGGCATTCGGAGAAGCAAATCTTTATAGGAAAACAGAGGTACAAGGCATGCATTTGAAGAATTTAGCTGAAATCCGCCTGGTTTATCCCATGGTGTGGTTGTTGAGCTGTTTTTTTTTTTTCTTTTTCATTTTCCACTTGTTCGAGAGAAAAGCGGACGCATTTTATGTAAGATTCACATTGTCTGTATGTTTGTGCATATATTAGTCCTGCCAGAAGAGTATATTGTTTCCTTATTACTTCACTATTTTACATCAAATTTGCACTAAAAGTGCATCTGTGGATAAACGAGTGTCGTGAACCAAAGCTGCGTCACTGTGGCCACTACTTTAAAAAAAAAAATCCAAGAGAACTGCTGTCATGGTTATAGCTGACTGAGCACTTCACTAAAATCGTCATAAATTGGTATATTTGCATTTCTGTGTTAAATACTAGAG
The DNA here is from genome assembly GCA_016617855.1 of Megalonaias nervosa. Taxonomy (NCBI): domain Eukaryota; kingdom Metazoa; phylum Mollusca; class Bivalvia; order Unionida; family Unionidae; genus Megalonaias; species Megalonaias nervosa. The sequence continues at coordinate 33,836 of JAECUM010007695.1, read as the reverse complement.
TGTTATGTTTTGGACCTATTTTGTGCCATTGATTTAGAATGACTAAAATGTTGCAGAATCATGCAGCTAGGTATGTCAGTGTTTTTCGGCGAGCGTGAATCTAGAGATATGGAGTTTGTGATTGGGATGTTAAAAAAATCTAACACTTCCCTCCTTATCATGTTGGCACCAGAGTAAATAGACATGTATTCCTCTACAAGGTGGTTGGAGGCTTGGTGCTTAGTGTTTCCCATGGGTCATTTTATGTTGGTGTCAGAACATACTGTTTTTTTCCCATGTGAAACCACTTTTTTTGGTACAAAACCAATCACAAGAAGTTGCTCATTCTTTAGTTGCAAAAGTCCCTTTTTACATTTTGTCAAGAAAGATGGCCACTTATAGGCTTGATTTAATTTAAGTGATTACAAGCAGTGATACATATGTGCCCAAAGCTCAGGCTATTGATTGTGGTAACTAAGTCTTTATTTCCTGTAACTGAACCTCTTCAGGCAGTGTGTACACTTGCAGGAGACCACTCCGGTGGCCTTGTGGTTAGAGTATCCACCCCGGATGCAGGAGGTTGCAGGCTGTTGAGTGTGTCAACATATTAACACCATCCATTAATGCAAAAACAAGGTCTTTATTTATTGTAACTGAACTTCTCGAGGTAGTGAGTACATTCGCAGGAAAATGTTTTAACACACAGTTATGTTGACATGATTAAAGAAATTATATATTCATACATAAATTGTTAAGGTAGCCATTTGTTTGGTATGGTCAGTCTGGTTTATTTTATATGACATGATGATTTTTTCCACTTTACTATCCAAGATGTTACAATAATTATGTGGGATAGCACTACATTGAATCTGAGCGTATCAGAAAGAATGTGTTGTTCTCAAAATGTTTTCAACTGGTTTCAACTGTTGTCAGTTAATAATTTAACATTATTGTAGTATATAGGTCCAGATGAAAGCTAAAAGTTAGATAAGAAATTTCTATTTCCATTTTAGCAGTCGACTCCATTCTCAAAAGTACAAAATTGACTGGTACACTAAATGCTTCTGACTGATTATGTCATTCTTTTTTAAAGATATGTCTAATGAACAAGTAAACACAGGGATCTGGCATTTTCTTAAAGCACTGTTCATCCAAGAAATTTAAAGGGTGCATGAAAGAAAAAGAAGAAATATGAGCAAGTAAAATGAAGACATTTTTATATGTCACCAACAATCACTGTAATTAATGATTATTATTGCTATTAGTAAGGTTTTAAATTTGTGACTGTATCTAACCATGCATTAAATTTCATTTCAAAGCAATAGTGCAATATGTATAGATCTCAGTGCTCAAAGAAATTATTTTTAGACAGGCCCAGGGCTGGTGACTTTAAAAAAAATCACAAGCCCAGACTCCAATTTCAATATGTCAAAAATTTCCCCTTTTTCTAATATTATTTGTCTTTTGTCACACAGTGTTGCAATTGCTACAATTCAAATATAAATGCAGTAGGGGGGTTTGAAGGTAATGCAAGTCTCATAAGTGTTCTTCACTACACTCATGAGAGACTGGATGTTCAGACTTCTAATGCATTCTCTGAGCGAATTCTCATCAGAACCGAGTTGTCGTATGTCGATATATTGTTTGCAGTATGTGCAAATAAATAATTGCCTCCCTGCCCCCCTTATTTTTTTGCTGGCATGTTTCACAAAGTAAAACTCTGTTAAACAAAATTTCTGAAATTTATTTTTGTTGGGCTTTGCTGATAGCTAATTGCTTCTTAAATCAGCTTCAATCAGAGCTTAATCACTCTTGAGCACTATTCTGACAAATGATCATGTTTTGCATTTTATACATGCAGTAAAAATCTGGCTTCAAAGAATCATTGCCTCTGTTAACAAACTTGTCAAAAATCTATAATACATAGGGCTTAAACTTTCTTATTCAAGGAAATGATGTGCAATAATTTTCTTGCATGCATCTGGCATCTCTGTGATTTACTTATATAGGGTTGTTCCACTTTCTGATCTTACTTATGTAAATTAACTCAATGGGCTCACCCAGTGCAGTCTTCAAACACATCTCATTTTCAGTTCTTGGTGAAATGCTACAACTGAGCATAAAATACTTTGAGTTACTTGCATCTTTGCAGCAAGACATTTTATAAGCCAAAACAAGTCCAAGATTTTGAAGCAGAAGTTATATGGAAAGATCAGCATTTGGCAATTGCAGAACATTTTATTTAGAGCAATATAACTCATAACTCTTTCATTGTGACAAACTTGATGAGAAAATTGTATGTGAGATTTCTCATTGGTACTGAGTACCTCTCCACCAGTACAGATGCTAAAAGGCCATATGTTACGTATACGTAATTTAATTATTTGTGTGTTAGTTTTAAAATTCTTTTTCTTTTATTTTTGTTTCATTACATTTTATTGTAATGATAATTTTCAGAGGATTTACTATTTTCGGAAAATTCAGTCTTTTGTTTTGACCAGTTTAGAACGTAAATGTTTGCTTCATTTTTATTTTTAGCTAACCTAGTTCTTAATCTTGGTTCCAATTTTGTAAACATTGAATGAAAATGATTGGTCATTACCAAGGTCATGTTTGGCCCACGTGTTAGCTAAGTTGTAAACAGCCTTTCTTTTTTTAATTATTTCCAACGTGAGAATCTGATTTTTAGATAGGGCTATTCTAGACTACATGCTAAATGGCATTTTTTTAACTGTGCTGTTCAAGTTAGTGATCACATAGCCCCGTCACGTGAGCCCCCATGTGATCTAAAATCGTGGGTTAAAACAGACGTTTTCTAGTAGATTGGTCAGTCGTACTTTACACCTTTAGAATGCAAGGTGTTTTTTTTTTATGTTGATGCCAGTTGATTTAGACTTCTTCTATTTTGTGGATTTAATAATTCTCTAGAAAACACACAAGTGCTCTTCTTTATAAAATTCTGGGACAAAGACATTTAGTGGAAATTTATTCTGGAATTCTGAATGGGAACATTATAACTGTTGCCATCAGTACAACGACCTCATCGGACATCATCGCCTTCCATGTTGGAACTTCATCGAGATTTGAACCTGGATTCAGTTAGAACTGTTTAGTGATAGGACTTATATTTTGAATTCTAGGATTAATTTTTGGATTATATTCACAAACCGTAGTCCTATTTCATATTTTTACCTTGTTTTCTAGGGAAATAAATTATTTTGTTAAAACATACAAAGCTTGTTGGCTTCACTCTTTTCTTTGTTATATTTGTATGAGCCTACATGTAACACATGCACCATATAGAAACAGAAAATTTCCAAGATTTATTAAAAAAATTATACATATTTTGGGACTCAAAATTAATGCCAATCCATGATTAGTATATTTGCAAATGGATCATTAAAACCCTGAGTCCTCACAAATCTCTTGCATCAAAATAATTGTCCACCAGTTGCTATCACAAGTTAAGAAGTCTTGTGCTGGTTGATGAGTTCTGCATGTAACCTGAACTCTATTTGCCGGCATCAAGAGTGAATGATCCTATGTGAATACATGATCACTGTGGTTTGGAATGCACCACAAGCGGGGTCAGTGAGGAATTTCAGGAGTAGAGAGGTAAAAGTCCTGTTTTCACAGGGAAATAAAAGTGTGGATTTTAACAACACCTTTGATCTCTAGTTCAAATGCAAGAGCAAAATTACATTCCATTTGAGCAAATAGTATTAAACTTTTCAGCAGTTTTCCAGTTTTGTGGATATTCATATTATTTTTTCCACTAGTAACATATATAAGATTCTGTTTTTTACAGTGCAAGGAATTGATTTTTCTTTAATTACAACATTAACTGTTGCAGGCAAAGAAAAAGAATTATCTGTTAATGGAAATGGCTTAGAAATACTAGTATAAAACAATATTTTCTCACCCTGTAAATCCAACAAAACAGATATATTGTATTTTCCCAATTATTAAAAAAAATTGTTCCAAATATTATTTTTCTGATTCAGGACAATAGTCTAGTGGTATGGAAGGAAATCAATTTGGCTCGACTTGGGGAGAAGGAGCAAAGAGATGCCATGAATGAGATTGAAATTCTGTCCCTTCTTAATCATGCCAACATCATAACATATTTTAACCACTTCTTGGATGGGGACATACTTCTCATTGAGCTAGAATATGCAAATGGTAAGCCTTGTTTCTTTCATTTCATGTTCAGTATCATACCATGTAAAATTGTATAGAAAAATCCATGCAAGCCGATGAATATTTGGCTGACTTAAACAATAGCAACATAAGAATGATCAGTATTTTTTCAAACCATGACATTCTGAAGGACATTGATGAAGACTGTCTTAATTTGCAAGAACTAACATTTTTTTTTAAGTTAACAAAAGAAGTTGCAAGATAAGCACTGTTCATGTTCTGCCCTAACTTTTCTACCTTATGTGAACTGTCATGCTAGATACTCAGACCTACATGGACGAAAATCGGTTCATATGCAACTCAGTATCTGTCCCTTACAATTATACACCCTTTTGTTGCTGAAATCAAGTTTGCACTTTGACATAATCCTGTTTAGTACAATTTATGTCAGGATTGTTTATTTCTCATCAGTACTGTGGTATGCCAATTGTGAGCAGGTTTCAACAATGTCCCCATGTTGGCTCAGGAATGTATGTCATAAGAGTCCAAAGTTATGGTGGCATAGGGGTTCAATTTCTGGACCAAATTTGTGCGAGTTAGAATGGTACCATTGGATCAGGATGGGTCAGCTACAGTACCATTGTTTGTCCTTGCACATGGTGCTTTACTACAATTGCCTTGGCACTAAATAACCTACTAATGTTGCAATTTCTGTAAAGTACCAAAATCAAATTATGTTTCAGCAATGACTTCAGTAAATATCTTTGGCAGGATGTTAAAATATCATTAAGGGGAAAGAATCAGAACAATCTTGAAATAATTTTTCAGGTGGCAATCTGGCTCAGAAACTTCAAAACCAAACAGAACTTATGGGTGAAAGTGTAAGTATTGTAATAGTTTATCATAGTAAAATTTATGTGGCTTGAGTAGGGAAACCATCTTATGTCCATACATTATGCAACTATCTTAATTTAAATGTAATAAATATTTATATCCAGCTACAATGTTATGATCCAATGGAAAATGTTATAATTAGTGGAAGATTGAGGAAAATTGAAAAATGTTGCTGTCTCTCAGATGATTGTGTGATGATACAACCATTTTTAGATTTCATTTAGAAGAGATAAAATTTAGAATTTGATCAATTAATGAACAGTTGTAATTTTTGTTAATTGAATAAAATTTGATGTGTTTTGTAGAGGACTTTGTAAATGAACAAGATATAAAATATCATGTGACAGGGTTTATTATAATGCTTAATCTGATTTTTCCAGGTGGTAAAATGGTACTTGTTCCAGTTAGCATCAGCTCTTGATCACATTCATCATTATGGAATTATACACAGGTATACTTTTGGCTTGGGCTTTTGATATTGCCATGACAATACTTGTGTCACACTTCTTTCAAGTTATACTGGCTGGTGTGTTTAGGTTTTTAACAGATGACTGCACATTGATGTGATTTGATAGCTCAACAGTATATTGTTTTTCTTGGGTTTTGTTAGAACTGAATTAAAATCTTAGTTCAAGAATGCATACATTTTTATGGCATACACTGGATCAAATATAGATACATATTATGACAATCTGATTAAAATCAGATCTTCACTATTCTGGTTGAAGATCTGACAGCGACTGCTTAGGTGTCATGTTCTGGTGACCTTTGAATTAGCCAATGGAAATGCAACTTTCAGAAATTTGAAAGTTAATCAAATTGATAGGCACATACTGATGCTCTTCAATTCTACTGCTCAATCTCACAAACGTGATGATATAAGACTTCATCTGATTGGCTGATAAAATGTGATTATGGTAATAACATAGGTCACCAGAACATAACCCCTATGCAGTCGCTGAGAGATCTTCATGTAGGACAGTGGAGATCTGATTTTAATGAGATTGCATATTATGACAGGTTTATGGGTTTTTATTTTATGCTAGGCCATGAATTACTGGATTTTCAAAGCAAAATAATTGTGATAACTCACTGGAAGGAATTACAAGAAATAATTTCACTGCTGTGTCAGTAAGAAAATAACTGAGAAACTCAAAGTTATGCTTAATTGCTTCTGAATTAAGTTCAAATCCAGAGGCATGAATTTTCTTAATGTGCTATTTTACTTACTTTGAAAGGGAAAGGAGAATTATATAACTATGTTTTCTGTGTGAATAATCACGAAACACAGCAGAATATAAATGGTAAACCACAGACATCCTGGGAGTCACTAAGAAATATGCTGCTTCAGTCTGTTTTACAGCACTTCTTGCTAGCCGATATGTTTGAGCATAAAACAGATTGATAATTTGCTCGCTACAAGTGAAGATCGGATATATTTCATCTCGTGAAATAGTGAGTTTTTCACCCACAAAACCTTATTCACTCGTTTCAAGCAAATATCCTCTATTTAATCTGAATTGTCTATTAGGTCATTGTTAAGTGTGAATCCAATTTTTAATATTGTTTTATAAATATATGCATGTTGACAACACTTAATATAACAAACAAATTTAAATGGATATTGCTTATTAAACAGAAGATATGCTCTAATGAACTACATGCATGGGCACATATATCTGTTTACATACATACATACATACGTACATACATACATACATACATACTGTAATAGACCTGAGGGCTCTAAAGCTGTAATATGATGGATGGGGAGGATGGGTTGTTTTTATGTCATAAATTTAACATGTTGTTCATGTCAGTGAATATATACAAACTGCTGAAAGAATGAATTTGAACACTGTATGTAATATAAATGTATAGATCGCGACTTACCATCATATCTGTATTAAATTGTACATGCTGTATGTCAAGTGTGATCGCCAGTCATGTGGTAACAAATGTCATCGATTTCAACCTCGCACATTGTTAAATACTCACAAAAGCTTCTGGAATCTTATTTTATATGAATTTCTCACACTCAGAAATATGTTTATCACACTTAAATTCACATCCAAATCATCATTTGAATAGCACTAAGCTCGATGACTCCAACAGCTGACATCATGAAAATGCGTCTGCAGGCAAGATGGCTGACACTAGATCACATGACCGGTTCCACACAGTAAATTTGTCAAGTTCACATTTTTGATTACATTTCACTTGTTGATTGTAAATGCTGGCCTTCTTTTATACAAGTAAAAGTATGTTTTGAATATTTAATAGTGTATTCTTAATGTTTATGCTGGTCAGTATATTTTCATTGTTATCAGCATTCATTGGTAGTTGTGTACTCTTCACCCAAGCTTAACAGTCTTGGTTACAACTTAAAGTATGTTGACGTTTGACGGACATGATATAATACGTAATGTTTATATATTTGCTAATGACAGAGTGTAAACGGACAAGTGATGATAGTTAAATTGTATATTAACCCTCAGTTTGTGTCACTGGTTGTAGAGTATCTGTTTGGCACCATCTGACCTGTTCGGCATACTGGACAAGCAATGATTGGTTAAAATCACATCACATGACTATTTTCCGAAGAGTATAAATAGGAGCACAATTCGAAATTCGGCAGATAGCTGTCAACATTAGCGCCTCTATCAACATCTCTCCACCAAATAAAAAAGAACACTGCATTGAGGTAGTTATAATTACAACTTTATTGAATGACATTAAGAAGTTCATAGATACTTATAAAAATAAGACAAGTCAATGAATTTTAATTTCTTTATTCTCAAAAACAGACTGGAATTACATATATAGTACAACAATAGGAATCAATTCAGTTCAAACAAATTTGATTCACTGCTATTCATTCAAGCTTAATATGAAAGTAATATTGTGCCACATAAATATGCAGCTATCTCCCGCCACACTAAGAAAATAGGGCTAACTTTCAAAATACTTAACTCCGTGGCTCGTCCATTTCTTGCTGAATAATTATGTTAAAGTTATGAAGGCCAGCATATTATAGCATTTGTGTATTGCATATGGTACACGTAACCAAACAAATTAAGAAGTAGATGCCATCCCAGCTGGACATCAGCAAGGAGATGGGGTGGGTGGGGTGCAGTTAGTGTTTAATGGTTTAATACCCATTTTATGATCATATTGGGAATAACTGTCAATAAAATGCTTTTTCTAATGAGGTTGTTTGGTTTTCAATAAAATTGCCCTTAATTTGAAGATAACCAGCCTCAGAAAGATCATTAAAAATATTACTACAAGAGGTTTCAACATACACACACATGTGCACCCTGTGACAACATTGTGTAATTAATCACTACCATTTGCATGTGAATGTGGAAATATTTGAATGTTATTGTCAATTCACAAATAAAATGACTAACGTTTTTAAAAAACTAAGGACATTTAATTCATGAAACAACAGCTGTCACCATCTAAACTAGACTCTTTTTTTTAGACTCTTTTTTATTGTTTTATTAGTAAAATATTGATACCACGATGTAATTATAAGTACATATAATAGTAAAATTTCTGTTCATCCATGTGCAAACCTCTGAGTGCCAATTGGGAATTTTAAGTTCACTATAAACTTTTTGGATCTATCTTTTCTTTGATGAATTGTGTCTGTTAAACAATGATTTTCTAGCACCAAGTTCTCTTTTCACTAGCTTTCCTTGATCAACTTTGTTAATTGGTAGGATTGTTCATTTTAGAGTTTTAGATACTTTGTTACCTACATAGTAATATTTATAACAGTGTTCAGTTGGCCAAATTGAACTGAATTGATTTGACACACTACTGTGACTTCAGGCTCTTATGTGGATAGGATTTGCATGTCTTTTAACTTTTATTTAATCCAAACTTTTTATTAGCTAAAAAAGACATAATTAACTTGATAATACAAAGCAGGTCTACTTTTAATCGATTGTAACAATGCAACAAACACTTGCATAAATCGGAGATCAAAACATGGTTTGCACTTAATTAGGTTCTCATAAATGCTGATGGACATAGCTGTGACAGTAAATTGTTAAAATACATTGATTCCAAATTACCAATTCAAAGATAGAACAAAAACAAATTTCACTTGACAAAACCTATTTAATTGGTACTGGTATTTATTACATAAAGTGTTGCCACCAGTAGGCATTACTGACATTTTCAGAATTCATGAATGAATAGAAAGGTCACATATTGTATTTGTGATGATTACACTGAAATATTATCTCATATCATTATTTATAGTGTACTGAGAGTTTTTTTTTTTATAAGGAAATTTAACAAAATACTTCTTATTAAAAGATGAGAATTTCATGATGCTTATTCAAATTTCTGGGTACCAACTGCCATTTTTGATGATAAAACTAGAGATATGTAAAGTATCATGTACCAGTTTGATAATGATTTTCTTTATGTTCAACAAATTGAGACCAGTTCTGATGATTTTCTAGAACAAAATGGGATTTACACCTGATCCCCACATAGTAAGCGTGTCCACAAGTTATCAAAGGAGGTGTGTCTGTGTCTGTGTGTGTGTGTGTGTGTGTGTGTGTGCTAGCATTGTCTTTATTATTAGTTTATGCCAAAATGTATTCAGGAGTTTTAGGATTGTTAGCTGCAATATATTTTCATCAGGAGAAATATGATGATATATATATGTAATATAAAAAGCCATTAATAATTTCCTTTAAATATTCAAGACATGAAACCAGTCTTCAATAAAATATATTTTGTTAAAATGTTTATTGTACTTTATCAAAGTAGTTGAGGCTTATATTTTTATATACCAGAGATGTGAAGACTTTGAATGTCTTCATGACCAAGAGTGACCTCCTTAAGTTGGGTGACTTTGGAATTTCAAAAATTCTTCAATCCAAGAGTGAAATGGCAGAAACTGTGAGTATTACATTGATGCATTAGCAACAGATATCTACATTAAATAGTACCACCAAAGAAAAGGTGAGGGTTAGTGGGTGGGGAACACAATTACATTTGTGAAAGTGTACTTTTCAGTGTGATCCTAACCAGCTTTAGAGCCTCCAGCACGAGTGGTAACTTTTGCCACAGTTGTCAGCAAAATGTAATAAAGTTGAATACACATATGGAAATACCTGAATTAAGGTAGTTAGAACATAGTTTCAGTTGCAGATAAACTTTAATTTTCAGAGCAAAAGTGACAGTAGTAATTATGAGGTATGCAAGGGAAGATAATGAGGACTGTCATCATTATAATTAACTGCAGCTTTTTTGGTTTTGAAAGCTACAGTAACAAAAACATTTGTACTATGCTTTGTAAATTATCAAGTTGAAACAGTATGTTGTCTTTTTGTCTCTACGCTACTTTCAGATATTGCCTTCAGTTTGATTTACTGAAATCTGATGCAGTTTTCACTGTTATTATCATATAAGAGATGCTGTTAGATTACACAGGTGTGTACATTTTTACAGATTTGCACACTTAGAAAGCAATGAAACATGAAAACTCCCATAAGTTAGTTAAAAATTGTGCATATAAAAATAAATGCTGTGCTGTATACAAGTTTTTGATTGAACTGTTAAGATAAACTGGATTTGTAAGAATCTGAAAAAAAAATTCGCAGTAAGAATACTTCTTAGATCAAAATACCTTTTGTCTTTTAAAAATTATGTAGAGATAGTGTGATTCAGAATTATTTACAACAGAAAACACCCCTTTCCTGTCATTTGCATATGTATGAACTTTGGCCATTTCCAGTGAGATTATAGTTAAACATGGCAGGGCAGTAAAATACCCATTCTTTTCAACATAAATTCAATGGTGGCAGACAATGTGATTACTGAATGTCAGAATGAAGAAAGTGAAGGATGAAGTGGAGTTTCTTACCAAATGGAGGATTGTAATTCTAAAACTATGTCAGATGCAGAGTTGGATGAACTGCCAGTGGAGAAACAAAAATTAATGCAAAGTTTCAGAAATCTTGGCTCTTATAGTACAGATTGTTACAACACAGCACCAATAATGGAGGTTGATTGTGTAAATATTCTCAAAAATTGTGGGAAAAATGACACTTTTTGTTTAAATTTGGCTGTTCAAAAGTTAGAATATAAGTTCTAGTACCATACACCAAGTTACCAGATCACATACATTTTGGAGTAGAGATATCCATGATACCATACCAATGAACTGTGGAAAATGCTACTAAACAACCAGAAATAATAGTTTCCAACTTGCTGAAGCTGGCTAAACTAGTTTAACATATTTCCCTTCAAAATGGCAGTCTGTGAAATGGGATTCTCAGCACAGAACAAAATTCATTCACACATAAAGAACAGATTAAGCTTGGAAAAAGTCAACAGATTAATGCTTAATCAGCTAGAGGGGGGGAGGATTAATGAGGATTTAGATTTCAGCCCTAACAGAGTGTAGCAGGGTGCAGGTGGTCTCATTTTGTCCCCCATATACTATTTCAAAATCCACTTTGCATAAAATACACAGTGCAAACTTGGGACCTTTTCTACCCTCCTGCACTGATATAAATTCTGATTTCCAAGCATTCTTGAGTTTGTTGTAATATTTTTTGGCCAGTATATTTATAGCATTGGGAATAAGCACATGTTACAGCATTTAGGCATGTAGAATTGATAAAAATGGTGGCCATATTAGATTACAACTGACTGATTTTTATAGCTCTGTTGGTCATTGATATGAAGATCTTATGGGATCATCTTTTGTCCATTGTCCAACATCCATTCGTCTGTTAGGGCAAGTTTGTTATCGCTACACCTCCTAAGCTACTTGGAGGATTGCCATGAAACATTACATTCATATTTGTCCCATGGTCTAGTTCATCCTTTATGATAATGGCGATGCTTAGACAGCCAGTATGGCCACCACTGCAGCAATCTTGAAATTCTTGCTATCACTACTCTTGAATGAATGGTTATATCAACATGGAACTTTTTACTAAAATAATTCTTGTGATTTCTTGTTGATTCTAAATGAAAAAGGTGCCAGACTGATGTACAATATGACCACCATACCAGCCATTCTTATTATTGTTACTCCTCCTGAAGACACAGTCATATTGCCATGGGGTTTTCACCAGAAGACTTATTATGATGCCTTGTTGGTCATAAAGAAAAATGCAGCTGTTCAGGGATCCAAAATGGCCACCAAAGTGACCATCTTGAAAATGTTTCTATCATTACTTCTCCTGAATGAATTATATCAGCATGGGGTTTTCACTGAAAGACATTTTATGATGTCTAGATCATTGTAAATGTAAATGGTGCCATGTGACCTACAATACAGCCATAATGATAGCCTTCTGGAAAATCTTATTATTGCTACTTCGCCTAGATGGCTGGTCTTATCAACATTTTCCTTTCACCAAAAGATTATTTGTGTTGTCTAGTTGGTCCTAAATTTAATTTAAATGATATCCATCTAATGTCCATTTAAAAAATCTAGTTGTTGTTACTCTTCGGAAATGGAAAGTCATATAACATGGGGTTTTCACTGTAATTCTTTTTATAATGCCTTGTTAGTTCCAATAGTTTTGATTTGACATCCAGTATGTCCAGCATAGTGGCCATTTTGAAATTATTGTAACTGTTACTCCTCATAAATGGAACATCATTTTTATATGGAGTTTTAGCAGAGGAATTGGTGTTTACAGAATTCTCATACATAGTTGGTCTGAAATTAAAATGGTGTGAATTGTACATCCAATATTACTGCCACTTCCATTTTCTTGAAAATTTTGCTCTCATTACTGATTGGATAGTTATATTTACAATGGTGTTATGAACAAAATATTTGATATGATGTATACATGGTCCTAAATGAAAATGGTTCCAATCTGACATCGAATATATACATCACAGCAACTAATTTGAAAATAATTATGTTATTACTGAAGAAGATAAGAAATGGTTTCAGCATTAAGCAGTTAAAAGGAAGAACTGATCTTAACCAATAGAGCATCAGACCCTTCAAGGGTCTATTGTTACTGTTCAGTATACAGTACTCCTTCATTAAAATTCTGTCTTTGGGAGCCATAGAGTGTACTGCCTTATAGATGAGTTCACCTTGAAGTTAAGTACTCTTTATGGTAGGTTGAAGTTTTCACAAGATTTCATATACATTTCACTGATTTTATTTCAGTAATATTGTAGAAACATTTTTATTTTCATTTTTTAATATAAGAGTTAAATTGAAACCAGGTAAGATATTGCCCGGTCTCTCTGAGAGTTTATACTACTATGATACACAAAGGTAAAAATTGATGTCATATTGAAAATATCATAATGTAGTGATGATGTCATTTCAAATGTTAGTCATCCTGTTCAGTTATTGTTAGTTTTACTAAAGTAGACTATCTTAACAAAAGTCTGTCTCAGAGATCCAAAAACCCTGAGCTTGAGTTCCTGCTATCAGCCAATCAGAAATGTCATTTCAAAAGTAACATCATTTTTTATTGGTTCAAACAAAATCTTCAGCTCAATGTCAAGATCAATTTTATTTTAAGTCTTGGATATAAAATAATATTGATATACATATTGCTCTGAACACAATGTTTTTATTAAATCCCTGCTTACATAGGTGTCAACTTGTACTGGTTTACCCGTAATTTGTATGGTTTTTTTCCATTTTTGTCAGTGTACGGCCTTACAACCAATTTGTACATTTTTTTGTAAAATTTTTTAAAAAATAACAATTTTTTTTTCATTTTGTGTGCATCTGGGACTCTGGACATAATTTTTTTAGAATGAGAATTCAGTGAGCTCAGAGTGGCCCAAAACAACCAATCAAATCATACTCAAAACCGCGCTTTTCCTTTGATAATGAAACATGTTCCATTTCATGGTTCAACTCCTGTGTGTGGAGATCTTGATGTTTATTGCTCTGAAATTTGACGCTCACTCGGATTTCTAATATTGACTAACTACCTGTGTAGTAAGTATGTTTTCTTACTTTATACATTATTTTATTATTTATACTTATTACTATCAAATGCATAAAGTTTACATCAATTTTCATACTAGTGTGGCAGTCATGTTGGTGTAACCATAATTCGTCCGACTTTTCTGTGTGGAGATAAAGTCTGTTTATTAAAATTTTTAACAGTATACTAATTAAAAATAAATAGTCTACTGAATTTAGCATGGGCATTTTATCGTGCTGTGATAGGTTTGTCAGATACGTAATGCAAACAGGAAGATGCATTGCCATAATGATGGAAGTAGTACAGATACAAAGTGATGTCATTCTCATGGCTCGAAAATATGTAACACTGCCAATTTATATCAAGTTTTTGACCAAAATCAACACACAATATAGCAAATTCATAACTTTTCAACACCAGATACCCAATTTTAATAGAGATGATCAACAGCTTACGAGGTATAAACTTCTGGATTGCTACTTCGTCAATTTTTTTTATTTTTAGATTTCAATATTTGGATAGCTCCTGGCGTAATATCTTGGGGTTTATGGGGAAAAATATAAATTCATAACACATTTGTAATTGGGAGGTCTTCCTCTATCACATGTCAAATCTAAATTTTTAATTATTTTTTAAAATTTCTTTCATCTAGTTGAAATATTCCATCCATCAAATGGCTGAGCCTAACTCAAAGAAACACAAGCTTGAAACCACTGACCAAGGTCGTGGCAAGTTTCAGGCTGATTGGATATAAGTCTTCCCTGGCATTGTAGATGTATCAAAGTTAGGATCTTCCCATGCTTTTTGTGAAATATGCAGTAAAGACATCAAAGTGGTGGCGTCAAGCATATATGATCTGGAGGAACACTTCAGGACAAAACTGCATGAAAGAAATTTTGAAATGAAGAAGGGAGCATCCATCAAAAGCTTCTTTGCTCAGCCAAAGCAGGAAGATGATAGTGCTATAAGTAAAAAGAATGAAATAAAGTTTCAGAATATAAATAATTATGTAAATATGTGTAAAAATACTTTGTGTATAGCATTTGTTGTTTTAAAACTGTTGATCTTATATAATGTATGAATACATTTTTTCTTGTAAGGTTTTTTGGCCTTTGTAAGTTATTTTTTGGTCTGGCGTACAGGTTTTCATCTCAAGGGGTTGGCACCTATGTGCTTAATACAATCCTGTTTTATAAAGTATGTATCACTTATCTCCTGAGTTTTGTTATAAACATGCCTCATTGTATTTGCAAAAGAGGAAGACAAGTATATAAATTCATTATTTTAGAAGAAAATACTTCTCTTCAAAATCTGTAACTTCTTTTTCTTAACTTTCAGTTTGTTGGAACATTGCTTTACATGTCCCCAGAGCTTGTTAAAGGTGATAAGTAAGTATAAAACTGAAAAAAATATGAAAGATTAATAAGTGATTGTTAGACTGTTTATGTTACACTATATGGTGAGAAAGCAAACAGACTTTTGATCCTTATAGATCACATGTATAAACTCCAGATAAGTATACAGTACATGTACATTATATGTAGAAAGACATATATAGTCTATTCAAAACTCTCCCCACATTTTGTAATATTTTCCGTGTTGAGAAAGACCTATCTTTGAATGAAAGCATCAGTAAATAAAGATAAGGAAGCTGAATTTTTAAGCAAGCATTTTAAAAACATTACATATTTTGTACTGTGAATACACAGATGCAGATTCATCCCATAAAGCCAGCAGAGCTTGTATCCATTCAAAATCTTTGAATGACCAGATTAATCAAATAGATCTTTATTGACCTGACCCAAAGTTTTCCCACTCATTTTGTCACATTGATTGAAAACACAGTATTGTTAATTTATTGTTGGTGGGATTAATTAAACTTAATTGCTTATTTCTTCAATGTTGCCAAACTTTAGCATGATTTTTTGGGCAATTCCGAATGTAGCCAGTTTCCTGAGCAGCAAAAATTTTGACAGACCACATTGTGACTTTATTTAAATAGCAACTTACTAAATTATAAGTCTGTTTGACATCATGTGATATTTACTTGATGTGTGCTTTTATGTCAGTAGATTTATTTAATTTTAGAGGTCATAAGTAATTAACTTTTAAACTTAACTGTAGTGTGACGTAGAAAGACACATGTAAACTCAGATATAATTCTTCCTGTGAGTGATGTACTACTTATGCAGTTGTTTATTAAATTAAATGTACAGAATTATCTCATTGTTTAAATTAAATGTACAGAATTATCTCATTTGTTTAAACAGTGTACAGAATTATCTCATTTGTTTAAATTAAATGTATAGAATTATGTCATTTGTTTAAATTAAGTGTACAGATTTATCTCATTTGTTTAAATTTGATGTACAGACTTATCTCATTTGTTTAAATTAAATGTACAGAATTATCTCATTTGTTTCAATTAAGTATACAGAAATATCTTATTTGTTAAGTAAAAATTATGATGATAACCATTTATAAAATCACTTTTAAAAATGGATTTGCAAACATTGAGAACATTATATGTTAGAATTATAATAACTGAACATCTGAAGGACCTAGCAAATCAGTCTGAGATGTCCATAGTTCTGGTCAGTGAGGTTTAACATAATTGTCCATAGTTCTGGTCAGTGAGGTTTAACATAATACCCAGTTTTCATTCTTCATAGGAGCCCAGGGTGGCCAGTGTGGGTATGTGAGAAAGCTTGCCAGTAGCTTCCCATGGATTGGTGGTTCTCACCAGGGTTTTTTTGGTTCTTCCTCCACCAATTATACTGGTTCCATGTATAGCCTGTCCTACACTGAAAAATGGTGTTCACCCAAAACAACAATGACACTTTTCATATGTATGCTTAAGGTCATTCAAGTGAAGGTCAAGTCTGTGGGAACTTGGGCGGTTTAACTTGTGAGGCAAACCGAGTAAATCCCCAAATCCACGGAGAAATGGTTAGTAAGAGCATTGACATTCTGCAACATCAACTACATTTATATTAACACTTATATTTCATGCAGGACAAAAAGTATGGCAATAGGTCTACAGGCAACTGTTATGAAAGTCTTCTGACTTCTCAGCTTCCATGGATCACAACCATGAAAGATTAGCCTCCTTTCAAATAGTTACCACGGTCATTTCTAGTCACTTTTATTATACATTGCTTCAAAATGGCAAGATCAAGACCCAAGCATCAACAGACCTTTCAAGTCACAGCAGTGACTCCCATCAAACTTTAACCTGGTTTCAACAAGACATACTGATCATTAATATTGAATTTCCAGCTATCATTAGAGACATTGCAAGCCTTGGAATATTGAAACCTTCCTCTGTGTGCATGTCCTGCAGATCCTTTCTCAGCATGTAATAAATGGTTGACAATGTCATAGTGATTGGTTGACAATGTCATAGTGATTGGTTGACAATGTCATAGTGATTGGTTGACAATGTCATAGTGATTGGTTCCATTCTTGGCATGGTTTCTACTGCTATATTTTAGCAAATGGGCAAAGCCTAGATCCTACGTTGAAAACCTTGCCATCAAGCTTGCCCTCAGAGTTAGTATAAATGCATGGCATACATACTCAAGAATGCAACTCAGTGCAAATGTTCTAGCACCATAGCTACTTCCTTCAGTCTTTCACTTGCAGAAATAGATGCATTCCTATCCATGTCTGTGATGCTAATAGGCTATTAAAAGGCCAACCTCAGATCACAGCCTCTATCTTTCAACCACATAATCTGCAGCCAGATCAAGGCAGTCAGAAAGCAGAAAGAGGCAAACCTTGTGCATGTGCAGTGACACAGAACTTGCCTTGTTTCCCCATGAAGTACCTAATAAGTGGGAGGGACCCCACTAAGACATGCTAGATAGGAAACCCACTTTTAAAGCCTGCTTCTCATTGTGGACAGTTTCCCACATTAAGTGATGACAAGACATTGGAAGATAGAACAGAGTTTGACCCAGCTTCTCTCTCCAGTAGACTTCCTGCAGAAAACATCCATGCCACCCTTTTCCAATATACTGGTAGAGGAAGCCTTCAACACTTCTGTATTACAGAATAGGAGAGATTCAGCCCTGATGACTGGTGGATCATGCAAGAATTAAACATACTCCTTATGGAAAGGGTGGTGAAGTTCATTTACAACAAAAACTTATTGGTATCATTTTTCACATTTCCTAGATCTAGGCTTACTCAGCCAATACTTTCGAATTTAACATAGAGATCCTCAGATTGGTCTCCAGTGCCATTCAAAATGGAGACCTTGCTTGGGTCTCCACCAGTACCATGCCTCACTTCAGAATTGCGTTAATGTCTCTGAGATTGAACTACCTGGACAACATTCTCCAAACACATGTGGAGATCAACCTCATATCCTTGTTTTGCTCTTTTTTCATCTCAGATTCCTTGTCAATAGAGACAAATCCTATCACATTTCATTTCAGCACTTAATTCATCTCTGCATGGTGTTCAAAACCCCTTTGTTCTGAGTTCACCCCCCATCATAATTTCCTTTGATGACCACCTCAGTCCCTATCCGTCATAATTTCCTTTGATGACCACCTCAGTCCCTATCCATCATAATTTCCTTTGATGACCACTTCAGTCCCTATCCATCATAATTTCCTTTGATGACAACCTCAGTCCCTGTCCATCATAATTTCCTTTGATGACCACCTCAGTCCCTATCCATCATAATTTCCTTTGATGACCACCTCAATCCCTATCCGTCATAATTACCTTTGATGACCACCTCAGTCCCTATCCATCATAATTTCCTTTGATGACCACCTCAGTCCCTATTCTGACAGAGAGTCAAGTTTTAGGACAAGCATTTTTTGCCTCTTTATTATTCTGCTTTATGACAATGTTTTTCTTGCTAAGAGTCATGTAGTTCAGCAGATGAATGGCTAAATTTTGTTACAATGTTTTGACACTAACTTAAATTTAAGATCTCTCTTAACTTAGTCATATTGAAATGATGTAATTGAAAGCAGCAAAGATAATCTTTGAAAGGGATAAAATTATATTTTTTATTTTAAACAAAGTTCCAGGTTAACATTGCATGTCTTGTACCTTTTCTATTTGTTTCTAGGTTTATTTTCATGCAACTGTATAAGTTTGTATATTAATCACATGTTTATTAATTTATTAATTAATCATGCATTCATTCATTTTGTTCATTCAGTCATTAGTTTGTTTTCTCTAAAGCATTTGCTGGAAAAGAGCCATACCAGTATGAAATCTCATATTATCTTATGAAAACTGCACTGTAGCTGTAAAGGGAGATCATAATATGAAAATGTCTATTATGAACATTCTGTTGGTGTTAAAAACAACACATCCTAATACAGCATGTCTTACTCAACCATGTTTGAACCAGTGATATTCTGTTGAATTTCTTTGTTTCAGGTATGATTATAAGACAGATATCTGGTCTCTTGGATGTGTTGTGTTTGAGATTCTGACACTTACACGAACATTTCAGGCATCTGTGAGTAGATTTGTTATGATCAGAATTTATCTCTGTGAATGAACCCTTAGTGTTTATTAGTCTGGTGTTCAAACTTAACTAGATAATTCATTTTGTAATTTTGACTCATAGATGTAATTATTTAAGAACAGTAATGTTAATCAAATGCACATAATGTCTTTAATAATATTGAAATCAGACAAAATTTCAGATAAACAAGAATAGCCTTACAAAATTATTTTTATTAATTGATCTCTTGAATTGAGAAGGATACCTTCGGTCAGCCATCACATATTAGAAATTGTGATGGCTGGCTGACAAATGCAATCATGTGACTAGGTATACATATTAACATTTGTTTGTGCTTAAAGAAGGCCTAATTATTACACATGATTACAAGAGCTAATTTTTCTGTGTCTGTGAATTTAGATTTGATTTATTTTTGTACTGTTCAAATGGTTGTTTCAGCTCAGATATTGGTCACATGTTTATCACTTAATTTTCAGTTTAAATTATACTTTCTAATATAGACCTGTTTAATATTTTAGATATTAATAGGCCTGTTTAATATTTTAGATATTAATAGCCTATTTAATATTTTAGATATTAATAGGCCTGTTTAATATTTTAGATATTAATTGGCCTATTTAATATTTAGATATTAATAGGCCTGTTTAATATTTTAGATATTAATAGGCCTGTTTAAATATTTTAGATATTAATAGGCCCGTTTAATATTTAGGATAGTATTAGGCCTTTTTAATAGTTTCGATATTTCAATGATGAAACATTATGTCACAAACAAAGTCAGTACTTAAAATTACCATGTCAGTAAAGTTAATGTTGATACCTCTGAGCATATTCAAATGTCAGTGTATTATACAAAATCAGTGAATTATGTCATGTCAGGGTATTATTCAAAATCAGTGAATTGTGTCATGTCAGTGTATTATACAAAATCAGTGAATTGTGTTATGTCAGTGTATTATACAAAATCAGTGAATTGTGTCTTGTCAATGTATTATATAAAATCAGTGAATTGTGTCATGCCAATGTATTATATAAAATCAGTGAATTGTATCCTGTCAGTGTATTATAAAAAAAATCAGTGTCAGTGTATTATACAAAATTAGTGAATTGTGTCCTATCATTGTATTATACAAAATCAGTGTATTGTGTCCTGACAGTGTATTATATAAAATCAGTGAATTGTGTCCTGTCAGTATTATACAAAATCAGTGAATTGTGTCATGTGGGAAATATAATCTTATGATAATTTATTTAATGTGATGTTTGTGAATTTTGTTGATTGCAAGCTTTTTCTCTGTTATGTTTACAAAAGAAAAATAATTTAACTGAATCAGTTTTATATGCTGTGAATTCACTATTGGGGAGGTACCAGATTCCAATAAGCCCTTCATGGAACTGACAGCACTCCTTCCCCAATCACACATTTAAATTCAAATGAAATTTTATATTTTGTCCCAAACCATGACAATTTGTGCCCAAGAAAAAAGATGCAATCACAGTAAAAGAAATACTGTTGTAAAATCTTGTAGAAATCTTATGACATTCATCCATGTTTGCAACTCCTGCTCTATTTCTCTTGAATCTGCAGAACCCACTCCGCCTTGCTAATGTGATAGTGTCAGTTGAGCAGGAGGAAATTGATGGCAGATATTCACAGCAGATGAAGGATATAGTCAAGCACATGCTGCAAAAGGTAACTAATTTACAGAATGATGAACTCTTTTTTTTTTGTTTTCCAAAATATACTTTAAGTTTTGGATTTTGTATTTCTTCTTCAAAAACTAGGGTAAGAGACATTGCAAAAATCTGGATTTCTTCTTTAAATATGCTACTCAATCATAATATCTTGGGAGAACTACTACTACCTGGAAATCCAGCCCCCAGTTACTCCTTTTAGCTAAAGGGAGCTTGAAGTTGTCTGCCAACTTAGGTGGCAGTTGGGCAGAATGATCTCCCCTTGTTATAAGGCTTGGTGGCAAATCCGTGAACCTCTTGGTTTTTACTTCTGCTTTTGCCAAGAAGCAGGCTTACTCATGAGAGATCATGCAAAAGCCAGAATCTTCCTGGAAGATATACCATTACAAGTTACAAGTTTTTCACTTCGAAGGAAAGTATACTCCATCAGTATTTCCAACTTTTTCTCTTCCTATGCCAACAAAGTTAAGTCTTTACAATTTTCTAACACTTTGTCATCATCACACATTTTGTTACTTGCATGGGAAGCCTAAGTGACTTCGCATGAAGTTCAGGCTATAATTATTTTATGTACATGCAAGTCTCTGGTGTTTATAGAAAACTCCTAATATATGTGTGATTCCATTACAAATGGGTACATATTGGCAAATTTCTATACCAAGGCATTTGTAGCATCCGGATGCCAAGTTTCAATGATTTTACTTGTACAGGCAGTCATTGTGCCTTTTTCCCTATAGGTAAAGTTGCCTCGTAATGGATAGTGTTGCACCCACAATGTAAGTATCTAAGAATGGTGCCTCAGTTCCTTTTTATGTACAGGTTGTTTTTTTTGGTATAATAAAGACACTGGTGTACATTTCAGTAATTTCAGTATTGCTTCTGCTCTGCTCAGACTAATACAGGTAAGCTTTCTCTACATGGTTTACTCAGTCACTTCATGTTCATACATACTATAGGTGTCACTTGAGTGATATTTATCTGCATTGGCAACTTTATCATATTTTTAAGAGCACTTGTCACTTGCATGGGTAGTCTATGTGACTTCACAAGATAGGTGCGGGCTACAATAATTTTATATGTGTGCATGTCTTTATGCCCTTAAGAAACTCTTTATATATGTATTCCATTGTTACTGGTACATTCATGTGAGTTTTCTTTACCAAGGCATCCTAGCATTGAGACACCATTCTTCAATGATTCTACCTGTACATGCCATCCTTGACCTTCCCTACAGGTAATATTATAAGTAAGATCATTTTCTATCACTATTTTCCAGAAAACAATCATTTGATACAGCTCTGTGCCCACTCTGTATTCCAACAAGACAGGTGCAGGCCCGCTGGTTTATATCTCTCCTAATTACAGGTGGTATTGTCATTATATTTTGCCTGTACACTTCATTGTTTTGTTAGACCATGCATAATCAATTTCTGGGTCAACTTTAAGATTGAGGTCTGCACTGACATTGTGTTCAGAAGACGTTTGAGGGCTTAAGTTGTATACAATCTGCTCTATTTGCCTTACAGGTTAGAACTAGAGGAAAAGCACAGTAATGCACAGCTAAAGACACGGAAGATATATCAGCTCTCACCCTTCAGCCATGAAGCACTGGACATCGACATGCTCCGAAGCAGGTCCACACCTAAGTTACACTACAGGACTCAGGATTATTAGCAACTCCTATTGGCCTTGTCCCCTCAGGGTTCAACTCTATTTCTATTTCAGAACAGCGAGGGAAAGAGCTAAACAAGCAGCCAAGTTCCCTCTCACTCAGCAGACACATTCACCAGTTATATTGATCAAACATCCTGTAACCCATCCCAGCTTGATGATCCTCCCCACACAGATGGCCTATTTCCATTACAACCGGCCTAGGCCATTTACTAGGGATCATGATGGACCAAAACAACAACTAATATGGGCTCAGTTACCAGAAAACAGCCTGGCTGTACCCAACCTATATAACACTCTGCCATAAGACAAGACACCTTAATCAGCAACTGCTTGGAAGTCAGTTTCTAATTCAGGGAGCTCTATGTGTTTAGTGAATGGCAGTCCTCGTTACTCTCTGCCAGCTAAGTCTTAAGCATTATATAAGACTTTTGCCTTACCTCATGCAATCAGTAAGATGATGCTTGTTCGCAAGTGATGTCATCAATTCTAGAATATCCTCCATGGAGGAAATTTTTTTCCTCCTTTGACCCTGGGAGTTCTGTCCTCCTCCTCCCACTCCATTAACAACCTGGAACAGAGCTAAAGCATTTGTTGATCTTATGATGAAAATGGAAGAGTCCAACTTAAGTTACTTCTGCAGTCTGGGAGAGTTACTGACATTTTGACCTGCCTTCGTCATCAATTACTAGATCAGACCATCAAAATCTTCATTGGCAGTTCTACCTTTGCCACACACAAGTAGTTCATTTGGAAACTCCAGCAGTCAACACTGATATCACCGATTTGGGAATGACATAGCCACACTCCATACATACGGTTTGGATGATCTTTTGATGACACTCTGCAGTTAGGTAGACTGGGGTTCCATGTTGGACTTCATCTCAATGGCTGTCGTCCAACATTTGGAATGCAGCTTATCCTCTCTCACTCCGAATTTCTTAGGGCATGCATGGGAGTTTGGTCTCAAGATTAGTCTGAGTACTGAACAGGGCCACTCAACACACTTTGGCCAAGTCCATAACCACAGCTACAATTCACAAGTGCCAGAATGTGACCCAGTGCTTTCTACCTCCACTTTCCTTAAAGATCACACGAGACCAAGCTGTGAGCAGAACCTTTATCCTCTAACCTTCTGTTTAACAGTTTGATCGAAGAAGTCAGCATACAAGCCACCAAGGACACCAATTTCCCTCTCCGCAACCACATTGGCGATACAGGGATATTACAGGAAATCAACAAAAGGACCCAAAGGCCACACATAGGACACAAACCTTTGAAAAACCGTCATATTGATGCTCCACCCAGCGACTGCCACAATTCTTGCAAACCAAACCGGATAAAACACTAAAAGGGTTTCAACATTCCTCCCTAATTTCTCCTCCTGACAGCCTCCTCCCTAAAAATGATGTCATCTCCACTCCACCCTTTCCACATATCCTTGTCAGAGGAAGGCTCCAGTTCTTCACTGCTGAATAGGACAACAAGGCTCAACAAATAGTTTCTGATGGACTCTGCATCACTTTGAACACTCCTGATCCTCTGTCTAGAGTCCCAACAGTTACAAACATCTCAATGGACCCATTCAGAGTCATCACTTTGCAGCAAGAAATAAACAACCTTCTCCAGAAAAGGATGGTTGAACTCATTTGAAACACAAATTCTCCTGGGTTTATTCCAGACATTTATTGGTCTGAAAGGCAAACGGCACTCTGCATCGGGTTAATGACCTAATCACCCCCAATCACTTCACTGTGGAGTTGTTGGCCAGAATGAAGACTCCCTTCCATAAAAATATTCCTGCCACCAGTGAAAGACTTTCATAATGATCATCATCTCCAGAATGTTGAGTAAATTTATTAGTGCTCTGAATTGGTATATGATGTTGTTGTAGGTGAACTGCAGGAACTTCCTGTAAGCCTTATGAATAGGGACATGAAGGTATGTGTATTTTAAGTCCACACTGATTGTGATGTTTCCCTCTCCATCTGCACACAATCAAGGCACCATCTGTGGAATTGGGTCAACCTAACTTGGCTCACAGAGGATATACCTCTGCAAGTACAACCACTGAAGATTACAGTCTATACCAATGCAAGTACGAGGGAGCCCACCTACTACCATCCATTTGGAATGCTAGCAGTGCATGGTCTCCTTAGGAATGACTTATGCATATCAGTATTCTGGAGATAGCAGCCATTATGAAAGCCTTTCACTGGTGGCAGGAATGTTTACATGGCAAGGGAGTCCTCATTCTGTCAGTCAACTCTACAGTGGTGACTTATCTCAAAAGATAAGGAAGAACCAGGTCTCCAGATGTTTGCATCCTGGTGTAGGACTTTCTAAAGTGGTGTTGTCACAAACAAATCCACATACAAGTTCACATATACCGGGGCACCTAAACATGCTAATTTTTTGTCCCGGAACATTCAACTAACACATATGGAATTGTCTCCATCCCTCAGTTTTCACTCAGATATGTACGCGATGTGACTGACCATTGTTGGACCTGTTTGCAACATGTTGGAATACCAAACTCCCAACCTTCGTCTCTCCAGTCCCAGATCCAAAAGCCTGGGCAGTTGATACTCTATCAATAGATTTGAACGACCTAGACACATACACTTACCCTCCAACACTTCTGATTCTAAAAGTGATACAGAAATCAAGAGAATCAGAGTATTGCCCTTCATTGCACCACTTGGATGGGAGAAGTCATGAATCAATGACCTCATCAATCTTGCAATGGAATCTCCTTGGAAAATTCGGATTTTCCCTTATCTACTCAAACAACCACGATGGCAGTTATTTCATCCCAACCCAGAGTTACTGAACCTGCATGTCTTTATAATATTAAACAGTCCCTCAGAAATAAACAGTTCTCACAACCAGTCATGGAGAGAATTGCTCAAGCAAGAAGGCCCTCCACTCTGAAAGCATACAAAGGCAAATGGCACATTTTCACCTTTGTGATGCAAAAACGAACAAGTCCTACCTCTCTTGGAATCTATACCACAATAGCTAACCTCCTCCTCTGACTCTTTGAAGAGAGAAAGTTAGCACCGAATGTGATAAAAGGTTACTGCTCCACAATCGTTGACACCTTTCATCATAATGAAGAGAGGATATCGAACAACACAAGGACTTACCTGACCTTCTCTCCAACTTTAAGTATGCACAGCCAAAATTGTTAGCCCTGCACCGAAAGTAGAACCTATCAGGGGTATTAAACTGGCTGAACAAGACACCTTTTGAACAGTTTTCAAGGGCATCTCTGGGATAACTTTCATACAAGACCTGCTTCTTCATGGCATAGCAGTGACAGGGGGAATTAATGAAATACTTGCCTATCAGCAGACTGAATTACAGGTAGTTCTGACCAGACAGGTCAGTCTTACTTATGATGGCATCCTCTTTCGTTGCCAAGAACATGCTGCCTTCCATGGGTAACCAGACTTTTGTCATGAACCTCTGTCTAGTCTTGAGACATCAGCTCAAGGCCACCTACAAGAGCCAGTTCGAGCTTTGAAGTGGTACCTTATTAGAACAGAGCTGCTGCATCAAGTTAAGATTATGCCTATTTCTACCTCACAAGAAAGAACAGAAGGATATATCAACACTATCTCATCCTGGATTAAGTGGGTTATTTGCTCTGCATATCAAGATTAACCTCAGCTCAAATGAACTTCTTTTTCATTTCAGCTCATGAGGTTAGAGCAGTTACCACCAGCTTAGCCTTCGACCAGAACTGTTCTCTAGTCGACATCATTCAAGCTGTGGGATGGAGATCGGAGCCCTCATTCTGTAGTTTTTTTCTCTGTGATCTGTGATGCCAAAGGGTCCAATTTGATCTGGTGGGACATATATCCACAGCTCAACAGGTCACCCTTTTAGGTCGATCAACAGCTTAAGACATGGCTTCATGACTTCTGCTGGATTTGCGGGGGAAATATTTTCCTATTTGAAGCCACTCCCTCACAGATGGAGTCCCCTCCAGTTAGGTTCCCTAGAACCTGCCTCATATACTTTATGGGACTGGAGGTTGTATCTCCAGGTTAGGGGATTTACTTCCCTCCCACTCTTACCTATTCTCCAAAGATAGTATGATTGGTTAACATATTTAAAGAAGAAACCAATGTTTTTGTAGTAAAATATGTTTCTTCAAGAAAACTTACCCAGTCATAATACTCATACACCCTCCCAACCTCCCCCCAGTTATATTCATGGAGAGCATGCCTTATGCTCCAGCTGAGAGGCTGACAGATTTTGCTGCCAATCCATATACCAAGGGGAGATCATTCTGTCTGACCACCATCTAAGTCGGCAGACAACTTTTAGCTCCCTTTAACTAAAAGTAGTGTCTGAGAGGGCTTGATTTGCAAGTTAGTAGTACTTCTCCTAAGGTATTATGATTGGGTAAATATTCTCAAAGAAATTTATTTTACTAGGAAAAAATTGGTTTATTTATGGCTCTGCGTTTGCCCATCTGTTGTCTCTCTTCTGTCCAGAGTGTTTCTGTTAGTACATACTTCTTATCACTTTTCCTTCTAAATTATTGGGAGAATTGCTATGAAACCTTATTTACACATTCATCTCAAGGTCTGCTTGGTTCCAAATTAAAATGGTAACTCTTAGACATCCAGTATGACCACAATGACAGCAATCTTTAAAATCTATTACTGCTTCTCCAGAACAGATTGGCATGTTTCCATGGGGTTTTTCAAAAAAGAAAGTTTTACAATGTCTGGATGGTTCTAAATGAAAATATTGCAAATCTGGCTACAGTGGCCATATGGAAAATCTTTCTAACACTACTTCTTCTCAGCAGGTTGTTGTAGGTACGTCAGATTTTCAAAGAAAGACTTCTTATGATGTCTAGTTAGTCCTAAATTATGATGGTGCAAGTTGATATCAGGTTCAAGTAAAAGGCTTTGACAAAAAAATTTATATTGCACTTCAGAGTGTCATGTCGAAATGTGAACTCAAGGATGTAAGAAAATATTTTTGCTACCCATTTTGGTATGTTAGAGTTACCCAAGAATATCAAACATGGTTTCAATACTCAGCAGTTAAAAAGAATAAAAGGGCAGGAAAAATTTACTTGTCATGGATTCATAGAAAATATTTTTGGTCAGGGGGTATCAGTTCCTTTAAGGGACTCTTGTTTTAAATTCTGGACCACTCCATACAGATGACACTCGATTTATGTCAGTTCAACTTACATGCTTTCATTTAAATGCCATTTATAATGAAGAAATAACATTCAATTTGTGCTTTTGTTTTTATGCCATTGCTGGTGTCATGTGCTGTGACTCAAGCACAGCTCACATGCCTAATTTGTTTGAAAATTATGCCTAAATTATCATTACTTGCAAACTTAGAGGTATAATTTGCCCCAAAACTTCCTAATTTACAAGTATCCTATGGGAAGTTACTTTCAATTTACCCCATAACCTCAGGAAAGCATCACTTCCACCTCCAGCCTGCTTGACCAGCATCCTGGACAAGAAATCTTAATTGTCGTATATGCATCCTTATGAAATATTGTACAACATTTGATCATTTTGTATGACTCTGGGTTGATAAAGTTAAGGTTACAAAGCATATCAATGAACAAACAGATGCAAATTCTAATGTAACTGATCACAAACTCCACAAAACCATGCATGGAATACTGTTATGTACATTTAATTTGCATTGTGTGCTTGACCTTCGTCCGTGATTTAGTGTAGAGTTTTTGCCTACCTGAATATTGCCAAGTTTTGCTTTCCTGATTGATTCTAAGAAGTAAATAAGATATAGAAGTAAACAGGATGTTTACTTAAGTTTAATTTCAAGGCTTGACCTTGTTTATAAATTTGATGGAATTTTCCATTACAAATGATCAGTGCCAGAACATTCTGTTGCATCATACGTCAGGTGACAGTTTGTATATGAATAGAGGATAGCTAAACAGTTATTCATTCCTGTTTCATATCAGTCCTTTGGAATTTATGATCAGAGTTTTTAGTTGTGTTCAGGTATAATTCTAGAGAATTATTTAAGTCATTTATTGTAGTTACTAAAATGCTTATTGATTGGATTAACATGTTATTTTGGGATTTTTGTGAATTCATTCAAAGACATTTTGGTTTGGTTTACATCATTGCAGTATATACATGTACTTCACATTCAATACTATTGGTATATCAGCACATTCAGTACTATTGGCACATCAGCAAATTCAAGACTCTTTGTACATGAGCACATTCACAAACTATTATAATTCATTCTGAATAATTCATTCTGAACATAATATACTTTTGGACTTGTGATATGACAATTATGATTGTTTGGGATTTAATTCACAATAATGTAAGTTTCTCTTAAAGTTTCCATTTGTAACTTAGAGAAATAACTGATTGTTGAATTTTACTTAACTTTTAACTTTGCTTCATTCTGTTATGTAGTTTAAGACCTAGAATCATAACAATACAGATATATATACTGAATCCGAGTGGGTAATTTCTTTAGGTAAGGACGTCTCTGCAAGGTTTTCTTTATACTTGTATCAAGATTAGGTTTGTATGTATCAGCAATTTTACAACATGGATGGTACAGAATGTTCTCTATTTGTTTATAAAATGTAACCAAGAATTATATTTCAGTGCTTATAATATGTTTCTGAAGTAAATAAATGAAGAAACTTGCATTATCAAATTATATTTATATAAAAAATTTGTATAATTGTTGCCTTCAAGACATCTTTGATTCTTCATTGTTTCTGTCCATTACTGGATTTTATTGTTTTCTCACCCATTCAGAACCCTAGAGAAAGACCATCAGCAGAGGAGATCTTAGGCAGTGGGTTGTTTGAGGACATAAAGTAAGTTGGTTGTTTGAGAACATAAAGTAAGTGGGTTGTTTGAGGACATGGGACATAAAGTAATTGGGTTGTTTGAGGACATAAAGTAAGTGAGAGAAATGATGTTGACGATATAGAGCTTGGAAGTAAGGTACAAACTCATGACAAGTAAAAGTGGCATGTGGGGTTAATGAGTTAAAAGTTTTTCAGAAATTTCTTACAAATTGTCAAACCATGCTTTTTTTAAATATATGTGCAGTAGTAATGCACAAATGATCATGTACACAAGGAATATTAAGATTTGGTGATATCATTGAAATTCGCCCATTAATTCATTACACCTTGGAGATTCTTGTCATTTTCACCTGAAATGGGGGTAGGAAGTGCATTTTTGGGGTTTATTTCTGAATACAATCAAATAAATCTCGCTCCAAGAGATTTCGTGTAACCAGATACCTAGGTGTATAGATGTTGTTTTGGATTGGCTATGCTGCTTGTACATGTGCAGAAGGGTCAAAATTGGACTTCTTCTTTGTTTTGCATATTGGATCCATGATTTTCATGTCCTGGCCACTTTTTGCTACAAACCACAAACTTGTCCTACCTTTCTACAAAGGTTTACCTGCAGTTCAGCCCAGTCTGCTTTGGATCTCAGCCCAAAATGTTTAAAATCTGGACACAAATCCTGGTTCTGAAAACTTTTTGACCTAAAAAAATCATGTTTCAAAAACTAAGTTTTGCCTTCTGTGTTGTGTAATGCAAGTGGAAAGTCTTCATTATTTGGTACCATTATAGAGAACTACATCTGTCTACTTTTCTGTTATACCACCACTTTTTATTATCATAAATGATGTTGATGGTAGAGAGTTTGGAAGTAGGGTACAGCCTCATGATGTGTAAACATGGCACTCAGGGTTAATGATTTGAAATGAGGTAGCTTTTACAGTGTACTTATTCATGTTGTGTACCTCAACTGTGGCAGTACTGATTAACACTGACCTGTCTTTTTATTATTCAGGCATATCCTTTTCTGAGTGTGTTTGAGTTCATTACTTTTCTGTGTCCATCTCAAATATCTACCAGGGCATTTTATAACCTTTGGAAGGCATTAGTAGTTACTACTATAAATTAACACTTACAATATTACACTTATTTAATAATTCTCACAAGTGACCTCTTTTTCATATGCTTTTAAGACAAGAAAATGGACAGTAATATTTTGGTATATTTTGTCATAAACTGATATGTTTTTGTTTCAACACATTGAATCTGTTAATTGCTATAAATGTCAAAAAATGGAGTCAGGCTAAAAATGTTCACAATTTAGAATAAGCCCTTTTCTTGCAATGGATTCAGAATTTACATGGATATCATCACATGAGTGATATGGTTTCATATTATGTAAATATATGCAATTCATACAAAAGAAGTAGAAGGAAAAGAGGTAGAAGAGAGAAGGAGAGAGAAAGGGATAGAGTAAAAGAGTTGATGGTTGGATAGGTTTTTATGGCACTTTCAACACATTGAATTTGGCAGTATCATTCCTTCCTTAGAGGTCTTTCAGATTTCTTCAGATAATGCTGATCTACCATCAGATATAGCCACTGTTACTACAATTCTCTCTTAAACTACTCTTCAGAATTTAACAAAGTTTGAACAATTGTATACCAGCTATGACAATCCACTGTTAAATATAGCTGCTGTTAATAAAATATAAACCTTTAGAAAAGCTTTTCAAAAGCTGCTACATAAAAGTTGGCCAAATTATACAGAAATATCTCCAGCATGAAGACCTTTCAGAATGTTATAAATTATGTGAAGTTGTTTTCAGATATGACCATCATTACTTGTAATATAAAAAAAAACCACTGTATAGAATGTGAGCAAATTTTACAGAAGGCATCATGGCAAGAAAGCCTTTTAAGTTTGTGCCAATTCATCAAATGCTGTATTTGCTTTCGCTAAAAATAAAAGAATATTTAATGGTTTCCTTTTTATAGCCACTGAACAGAAATTGACAAAATTTGACAGAAAGAACCCTAGCATGATGATGTTTTAATTTTTAAAAGCCATTTATTGCCTCTGTTGGTGATAGAACAGAAGAGCTTATGGTATGGTCTATTGTCTGTCAGGTTTCTTATCACTACTCCTCATAAACTACTTAGAAAATTGCCATGAAACTTTATACATACATTCATCCCATGGTCAAGTTGGTTCTAAATGAAAATGGTACCATGCGGAAAGCTAATATGCCACAAAAGCGTACAACTTGAAAATCATGTTATCTTTAATGATACAAAATGGATGTTCATATCAACATGGAGTTTCGCTAATGACATAAGGGACCATAAGTATACAAAAATTAATTTATATCAGTAATTCATGTCTAAACCCAAAATAGTACTATCATTAGATACTTATGATCAAACAGTCAGAAACCTTCTCATAATGAGCAGAGAGGAATAGTCCTGGCAAATTTTCATTGTCAAAATAATGAGTAACATTTAATATAGATCTCATGTATTTGCCTATTTGTGCTGGTTTGATAAACTCAGACTGATCCTCATTTATTAATTTTGAAATATATTTTTTGAAGTGTAATTAAAAATTTTGATGCAGCTAATTTGTAGTCACAGTTTAACAAAAAAAGTCTCCAATATGTAGAAAAGTATGTAATTTTTCTTTCTTTGGGATTGGACAGGTTGTGTCCTGATGTTGGGTCAATGACATTTTCCCAGCATCAAAATGTGTTCAAACACAACATTCAGTTAGTAAAACAGTTGAAATATCCATCCAGAAGACTGTATAAAATCCATTTGTTCCATGCACTTGATTGATTTTTCATATTTTTTTTTACAGTACTTTATCACACCCATTGACTGTACTATACTCTTCACATGTTGCTTTCATATGGTCATTGGTAGAAAGCTTTATTATCAATAGGAAAAAATAGTTTTTTTTTCTTCTAAATAATTTGTATATTTTTCTTAACACTACAATCAGTTATAATGAGGTTTTACTCTCATAAAGATTCTCTTGTAAAACTTAACCATGCTCCTCAAGTATGCCTGTATATTTTGTTTTGATACCATTTTAATTAATCAATCTAGTAATAGTCTAGAATTGTCAGTTTCTTTGTTTTAAATTCAAAAAATAATTTGTACATTTTTCACCATCTTTGTTATGTGCTAAATCAATTCATGTGATCAAATCATTGCTGCTTTTTTATCATTATATAAACAATACTTTATTCAATTTTTATTATTACTTCTCTGTATTCATCATTAGCTCAGTCATTACAGCATTTGGTACTTACCTCTTCGTTTGAATGAACTTTTTTTTACTGAATATTTTACTGTTGCACTTCTAACAGTACAATTATCTACCATCACTTTTTGTTACCTTAATCATAGTATACATAATTAGCTTATAACAAATAGGAACAGTTTAATTTTCAACATGGTCTGGCTCTTTGGGCTCTGACATGGCCCTTTTGGCTCTGATCTGGCCCTTTTGACACCAAATGTAATTCAAAATTCAGTATAATCAGTCAGCAATTTGATGATATTCCATTACATACTACACAATCTGCAACATAACTATTCTTTTATTAAAAAATGTAATTGACAGAAACAATTTTTTAAACAATTGTCTATTTGTATAATGCAGTCTGTGAGAGTTATTACCAGATGTCTATAAGATAATTTTTTAAAGAGAATTACATATTGTATTTTGAGATAAGTCTTGAGTTCTCTTGAATCCCCTCTTTTATCAGAAGTCATTATTGAAAACAACATTCCAATCATTCTTATCATTATGTCACCATAGGAAAAGAAATGTAAAGTCATTCTGTATAACTTCAAATATTTTTTCAACAGATTTATTCAAGTCATTATTTGGTCCCTAAATGTTTGTTGAAGTGTAAGTTTGACAGGCATTCACTACTTTTAAAACCAAAACTCTTCCTTCTTCAACTTCCTAATTCTTGTTAAATTCAAAAGCAAAATTATTTGTAAAAATAAAAACACATGTGAATCGTTTTTGGTTTTTATTCTGTGAGAGTTACAATATATGTGTGTGTGGGTGTGTGATTTGGGTTTTTAATATAGCTGTAACAATTTTACAGTCATATCACTACGATGTCTGCAGTGTGGCA
>JAECUM010007694.1:0-18154 GCA_016617855.1 Megalonaias nervosa | reverse complement strand
AATAAGGGCGTGATTGAAACAGGTATAAAGAAGAATTTGCTGTACATTAAAATCACCAAAAACCAATGTGATATCAGCGTGGTAATAAATTCCCGTATATATAGTTCAACCTGGTGGCTGGTAATTTACGGGTTAAGGAAACTTTGACATCATCAACAAATCCAAATGAGACAAAATCAACCTAAAAGTTACTAATATGGGTACTGGCATAAATCTGTTTTCTTCTCTTGTTATTCTTGGTTTATAACAGTTTCGAAGTATTCAAACAGGTTATTTCGATTTTCCGACACCCTTTATAATCATGACTAAATGACATCATCTGAATTCCAACCTGCCCTCAGATGACGTCAGCTGAAATGGATCTACTGACCATTTTGAACAATTGACCACGTTTCCTAAGTCTCACTATTTATTATTTTTTGTTTACTATTGGCTATTATGTCTCCGAATAAGAAAGTAACAGCCAAATAGTAAAAAGAAAAAAAATTAAAAACAACTATAACAACAAGAAAATATTCCGAGACAGCAAACTCGGGATATGTTTCACCCTAATATTCTATGACAGGGTGAAACCGGGTGGTACTGGATCTAGCGAAAACACTTAACACAGTCGCGTGACTTAGATGTGTGTTTATACTGCAAATTAATGATGACTGAATCTGACACCCTACCCATGCGCATATAGCTGAGTAAAGGATATAATAAAATGATGTCGTTCCTCAGTGAATACGATCACGTATTCAAAGCAAAAACTTCCAAAAAATAATCACAAATGATCTCGTATGTCTATATGATTAATGTGGAATTTATCAACAGAAACGGCTGATATACGGATCTATCAACACATATGATCAGTTTATAGATTTTATCAACATATATGAATGATTGATATATTGATCTATATCAACAGATATGATTATTGTATGGAATTATTAATAAAAATGATCATCGTACTGTTTATCAACATATATGATGGCGCATTATATTTATGATTAATGTATTGTCCATCAGCAAGTTGAATGTTTATTATATTGATTGTCACACATATGATGACATTGACATTAGGCTCAAAGGCTAATATATAGATATCTATTCAATCAATATATATAATGTTGATCATCACGAGATATTTCAGATCCATCGCTCCAGACAAACGATTAATGAACAACCCCGGATGGTCCGCTTCTCCCAGCCTGCAGAAGGATCCCTCAAGAACCTCCTTGTAATGTAGACCGGTTAGTCCAGAACCTTTGGCCCCACACACTGTGATAACCAGTGTCGTTCCCAGAACCAACATCACCATTGACCGCAGCATCCAGGTTGCACAACCCAAGTTCCATCCGGATTACACAACCCAAGTTCTACAGCTGAAGATTACTTCTGTCTGATAATGTGAAAATTGACGCACTTGACAAGAATGTGTTCCACTGTCGGTGGACACTGCCAGGGTATGCACTCTGATCGAGGTTCACCCATCAGAGACATTCATAATCACGTATGTACGTCCAATACACCTTCGACTCAATACCTCCTAATCTCTATAAGTGACGCCATTCTCCAATGTTGGGTTTGATGTTATGGAGCTTGTTTGTGGAGATTTCATTCCATATATTTTGCCAAGTATGAATAAAATGCTGATATATAATATTTCAAGTCAGAATATAGAATCTTTCATTCGTGTGTGAGACTTGGATTTTCAATGTAACTTTAAAAAAAATTTCAGTCATATCACTACGATGTCTGCAGTGAATCAGTTTATAGTGATGCCTAGCACTGTGGCATCATGCCGCAGACATGTAGCATCACGTCCCACCCAGTCACATTATCCTGACACCAGGCCGACCAGTCCTAACACTAGCCTCATAATGCTAAGCGCATAGCGAGGCAGGTATTAGTACCATTTTTACAAGTCTTTGGTATGACTCGGCTGGGGTTCGAACCCACGACCTCCCGCATCCGAGGCGGACGCTCTAACCACTAGGCCACCGGAGCGGTCTCTTCCATTGGAAACGGGTTAGTGCGTGACAGGTTTGACTGCTTTACCTGCGCTTTCTGTACACTTTATACCAACGTGACTATAAAATCAACGGTATAGAATACTTTTTCCAGACTGTATTAGCAAATATTGTTTCTTTAAGATTTTGGACATTAACGGGTTCTCAAATATATTATTTCGTACGGCTTTTAGTGCGGAAATGGATTAAGAAAAGATGATTAATTTTTGTTGGGGGGGTGGAGTGAGGAGGTAATGTGGTTTAAAGATTTGAGCATGATTGTAATTTTAGCGGGAAAAAAATAGAAGTTATCTCCGGTACCGGATCAAGATTGCGCCGCGGAATGTTGCAACGGCAGCTCCATCCTTGGCTCGATCTTTTGAACAGGGGGCATACAGGAATGCAGACAGGGACGTATAGCCACAACGAGTAACTTTAATTTAATAAAATTTACTATGAAAAATAAGAGGGTCCTAACATACCGCATATAGTCAAGTGATTTGTCATACAACTCAACATGCATGTTTTTTTTTTCATTGGACTTCAAGCTTCTATTATGGTGTTTTGTAGCTGTACACTGCGGTATAAGAAGTTTCGATAGCGTGCAAATATAGAAGAGTAGACGTGAAGTTTCCAGAACAACGTAATTTTGATATTAACTTGAGTGCCAAAGCATAAATCAGTATTGAAAGCCACTCATGGTAATTGTATTGGTCAATTACAATAATGAGCCAAATCTCAATGCAGATTCTGACAGATAACCAGTCCTATGTTGCTGGCTTTGAAAACACTTGCCGTGATTTATGTCATCACACAGCAATAGATAAAAGATCAAATATCAAACAGCATAAGAAGAAAAACGTTCGTGTTTATTCGTGTAAGTCAAACAACCAAGTGCGAAAGCATGTACACAGATCTTAAACAACAACCCGGCAGGTAAACCGAATCATTCCGCATTGGCGGCAAGCCTGGTCACATTAGGGTGACGTTGTTGGGCGGCTGAAGGTCCGTAAATGTCAATGGACATTATGTATACTATTAAGCGTACTTTCTAAGTGACAAGGCAAAATTAATAAGTCTTTACGGATTTGGTGAACACTCAAGTGCACTCAACGCTTTAACAACAAGATG
The DNA here is from genome assembly GCA_016617855.1 of Megalonaias nervosa. Lineage (NCBI taxonomy): Eukaryota > Metazoa > Mollusca > Bivalvia > Unionida > Unionidae > Megalonaias > Megalonaias nervosa. The sequence goes on along the minus strand of JAECUM010007694.1, from coordinate 15,029 downwards.
TCCACATTTGTCGCCGTTCAGCGGGCGTTGTCCACCGCCTCGGAGTAAATAATCAACAACTTTAAGTGGCGGTGCAAGTCCATACGAGTTAAAATATAAAAGATGTTTGGGTGTCACCATACATGCAACCCCTTGATGAATCCAGGTTGATGACACCGTTTTTCTAACGCGTGGAATCACTGATGCAAGTTCATCACGCATAAAGACACCGCAGAAATGTTTGAATGACTCTTTCATAGCGAGTACATCAAAACTGGTCAAAGGACGTAATCAACGGTGAGACCACAACCGAAGACCACTTCCGCTAGGGAAATTTCGACTCCCAAGAATTTTATAATGCAAAAACTTTTTCTTTTTTAACGCGGCCTGCTACCATCTTTTTCATAGCCATCTCGGATGCAATTCCAACAATCTCTAGCACAGCCACTTTTGCAAGCGCAAGAACCACAGCCATTAACAACGATGGAATCGCCGCAAATAATGGAAATGTTGGACCGATCGTTTGCATTTGTGTCACCTCTGACTTGGATAATTTCAGTGTCACCGGGGTGGTCTATTGCCTGGCTGCATCAAGCTGATTATATTGAGTTAATTTTGTTTGAGAAAATGTGAATGTGACCCCACAATCGTTTCGTATTGCGTTCTGTATTTTTGCAAACTGCTTTCGGCTAACGCCAACCTTAACTTCGTGATAGGACATTATTATTTGAAAATGTAACAGGTTTAATTACCGTGTTATAAGTTTTCTATAGGTACGTCAAAGACCTTCATTCGGCAACCTATGCTCTCCAACAACATAATCTTATTTGAGAGAATTGCATCAATACATCTGTGACGGAGGGGGCCGCTCCAAGATTGTCGGCGAGAAAGGGCCCACCTAAACGTGCATGAAATTATGTGTCGACCTCTAGTTGTTAAAACCGCTCCAAGTGTTCCAATGAAAAGTAATAAGCATGGTAAAACTTACGATAGTCGTGCTAGGAAATTTGCAGACCCGTGTCAACGTTTCAATGTTGGTCTAGGTACGACCGTAGCTTGTGGTATGCATTGTCGTCCAAGTTAGGCAAAATTTCTTCTGAGGGTTTTTTGGTGACCGTTTAACCACAAAGGAACCTCAGACGCTCATAGATTGTTATTTATCACAAGACTGTTGTGTTGTTTATTTTCTCGATCCATATTTTGATACGCCACGAACACTTGTTTTGGTGCTCTAAGACCATGTTTTGGTGTTCTAAGACCATGTTTTGGTGCTCTAAGACCATGTTGGGTACTTCTTTGCTATATAAGCTACATCTGAATATCATTTCTTGTGTGCGCGAGAAACTACAGCGTGAACGGGGTTCTGGACTGCATAAACGTTTTTCTATGGTCAGTTAAGGGAGTAACGTAGGTACCGATAATGTAAATGTGGACATAAAAACCTTTGCAAACAGCACCTCCTGCATTACGCCATATTGCATCTTTGGCGCTGTCATTACCGTTTAATGTCAACATGGTAATAGTTACCGTTTACCTTGATCAGTTTTCCCTCGATTTCCGAGAAGGCCGCATGTGGAAGAAAATACAGAGTACATGTCCTGCATTTATAATTCTATTTCGCGTTGATCAAGAACCCTAGCCAGATTCGAATAATACTGAAAATATTTTGTGCTGCAATCTACAATACCGGCGCGCCGATGTCAAGCGAGGGATCGGATGTATCTTTAAACTAGACTATATTATACATTACTGGTTTCGTTTAATGCCTTTTATGGAATAACCATAACTCAGTTCCCATTGTCAAATTTGCAATAGCTGAATATCAGTTATATGTTGTTGAGCGGCTTCAATAATGATTTTACTAACCGGGGCTGGCATTGTTGCTCTCGAAGGAAGTGTAACCGGTTTTGGTGCTGCTCATCGTAGTCGATCTCAAATTGTTCGAACTGCTTGCATTCCCAAACTTTTTAACAGATCCGCAACAACGTTTATAAATACTACCAACCATTTTGTTTAGCAATTAGTGCAGCGCGCGAAGACAAGGCCGCGAGTACATTTGGTGGGCCTGTAAACAATCCACTAATAACATCATCAAGACAACTTCCATAATACGTCATTTAAACAGGTTTTCTTGAGTTGACAACACGCAATGGTATCACACGTCCACGAACACCCGACACTGTATTTAAATATCTGATCGATCTCTAAGGTATTGTCAAATTCTCTCCGCGGCGGTCTAACGTGTATCATTTCTGATCCACGAAAGTAAGGTGAAATATATGTCAATAGACTATTATAACATGAAGATACACGGGTTTCGTGGGAGTAATCGATATCAGATTATAGGGGCCTCCGTTGGGGCAAACCCAAATAAAATATAACCCTGCGACGCTTGTGTCGTTGAGCTTGAGACTTCATAACGACCATTGATGGTGTCACATGTCAGTTTAACCTGAGTCGTGGTGGTGATCCTGACATTGTCTGGTGCGATAGTGTAAATGGTATCGTGGTGTCCTGCACGCAGAATTAATTGATCCAGTAATTATCTTTAGGCCAACCAAGAATCGTTCTCAGTGATCCCTATCCAATATCAACCGGTACGTTGGTGATTCGATCAAGATGGCAGAGCTGACTTTGGAATCGCGCTTGATTACCAATGTGATCCTCGGTCGGACCTCTTCTTTGATTGACTAAATTTCGGCACCGCCCACTTTGGGAACCACTGGTGTATAGCATCTTGATGTTGCTACCATATCGCGGTTTGATCTTATCATAATAAAACGCATACATGATCAGTTTAGATAAGTCCAGCACATACGCGCCAACGTCGATAGGGTATGTCAGCTTCAGTTTCGACATTTTACTGTGCACGGTAATGAGTCCACCATCAAATGTCTTCTGAGACTCGAATGCTGGGTCAGCAAGAACCCTTCTGTTACGTGTAGGCTCGTACAAAAATAACAAGAGAAAAGAGTGAAGCCAACAAGCTTTGTATATTTTAACAAAATAATTTATTTCCCTAGAAAATAATGTAAAAATTGGAAATAGGACTTACGGTTTGTGAATATAATCCAAAATTTAATCCTAAGATTGAAAAATATAAGTCCTATCACTAAACAGTTCTAATAGAATCCGGGTTCGAATCTCGATGAAATTCCAATATGGAGGCGATGACGTCAGATTAGGTAGTTATACTGGTGGTAACAGGTCCTCGATTGAATCACAGTTTATAATGTTTCCGTTAAACTCCAGAATAAATTTCCACTAAATTTCTTTCTCCCAGAACTTTTTATAAAAACGTACACTTGTTTGGTTTTCTAGAGAATAAATTATTAAATCCCAAAAAACAGATGAACTTCAAAAACAATCTGGCAACAACAATTAGAAACACGTTGTTCCTTAAAGGTGTTAAGAACGACTGACCAAATTTCACTAAGAATGAGTATTAAACTCAACTAAAACATCATTTCAGTCTCGCGAGATGGGTCACGTGGTCTCTTAACATGGAACAGCGTAATAAAAAAATGCCAATTGTCACGTAGCTAGAATAGCCCTATCTAAGAACCAAATTCTCACGTTGAAAATATATAAAAAAAGAAAGACTCTTTACAGTCCAACTAACATGCGGACTGAAACGATCTTGGAAATAGCCAATCGTTATCACTCGATGTTTACAAACTTTAAGAACCAAAGTGAGCTAAAAATAGTGCTAATTTAATAGCTTTTACGTTCTATACAAAAAGAATTTACTTGAAAAAAATATCGAATCCCGTGAAAATAATCATTACAATAAAATGTAATGAAACAAAAATAAAATTAAAAAAAAGAATTTTAAAACTAACACACAAGCAATTTAATTACATATACGTAACACTTCCAACTTTGTTCACTATCACAGACAAGGGCGACGCGAATCCCGTTTCGAAGATTCTCCACAGTCTCGCCGAGCACAGCATTGTTCATGAGCCTGAAAAAATCTTTCTCAAACTCTTGCGTGACCTTTATGCGCAGATCCGTATTGATTTTAATGTACCAGGCTATCCATGCGTTCTGGCGAAACTGTATCATTCGGTGAACCTTACTTACTACATTCCACACCGCAGATATAATTTTAAATTAGGTATGTGAACTACGTACTTGTTTTTAGTTCTCAGCACATTGATACGGGGACAGACTAGGTCACACTGATAAGGGGACAGAAAGTTCGCGGGGCACCGACAGCGCTTCCGGTACTAGCGGAAAATCATTGCTGCTGCTGTGAAGCTCATCTGGATAATCCAGGTCGACTTCATAAAAGTACCCGATATTACTCTCCCTTTAATATTTGTTTAGGCTTACGAATTATCTAAGATTATGTCTGTAATACATTTTCAGTAATAGCAGCCTCTTTGCTTACCGTGCGAGCGTTGATGCCAATCATGTATATTCACATATGTCTTCATGCATGTATTTACGAATGTCTTCCATTATGTACTTATATATGTATTTGTATTTATTGTTGGTGCTACAATCATGTACAAAAGTTGTGTCTGTAATATATTTCGAATAATAGTGGATGTTCCATTTACCACGCTAGCGTTGATGCAGCTCAAGTAGCATGATAATAGCAGTTTTGTTCATAACTCATCTAGGTTGACGTCTTCTACACCCCATCACTTTTTTCTTGTAAGGGCCACTGCTAGTAACTTTAACGCCTTGGCGTATACGGCCGATGTAAGGACAAAGTCATGGGGGGTGGGGGATGATGGCGATAGAAGGCTTCATCCTTAATCAATAACAAAAATCTTAACTGGCATTATCATCCTACTTAGGCACATAGTTCCAATTTCATCTGCATGATATAGCCAATAATGTGTTTACATGCCGTTATAAACCAGCCAAGAAATATGGAATGTGTGTTGTATGCTTTCGATGTTCTCTCTCTCTCTCTGTAAAATTTAAATATTAAATTCTACACGTGTCACTCTGTGTGTGTGTGTGTGTGTGTGAGAGAGAGAGAGAGAGTTCTTTCAATTATTGACTAAATGGCACTGTAAAATATCTTATTGATAAAAAGGCGCCGTTGATAAAGTTTACGGATGTAATTCCCATTCTGTCGTAATTTTGAGTTGGTTTCATCGCTTTAAAGGCGCAACTGATGAAGATGCTCAATGCACAGTGGAAGATATTTACATCATCACATGCATTAATTCGTTGGCTTATAGAAATATAACGAAGAATCAGTTGAAGCTTAAAAAGGTAGTGAAAAATGGGCCCCTCATTTGTTGACAGCTGATCAAAAACAGATTCTGGTTGAAATCGCCGAACAGCTACTCATCAAATATGAAAAGAGTGACCATATACATTTCAAAGAATTGTTACACGTAACGAGAAAGGGATTTACTTTTTAAAACTCGCCTCAAGATAAAAACAAAAGTTTGGACCTTAAACAACGAAGAGAGACCATAAATCGCTCGACGTACCTTAGGCCGACAAATCACCCCCTCCTCCGTGATGATATTTATTTTCAGTTTAGGGGCTGATATCACCTATTCATTTAAAGCTGCAAAAATCTGCAGCCACTTTGGGCTGCACATGTCGGTGTACATTTTATACACTTACCGGCTAAAAGGTTCTTTTGGTGACATGTGCATTATATTTCCTATTTTTGGTGACTTGTAAATCCACATGAAATAGCACAACAATCGGTCATGTGGCCCTTTTGAATTTCGCGCTAGATATGGCTGTTATCAATTACCGGTATGCGTCTCAAGTGTACGCTGGTTTGTTCCGGAAGATTTGCATGCAGCAAAATGGCACATTTTATTGAACAGGTGACATCAGACCGACATATCGTCCATCAATATCAATACAGATTTGGGGCTGGGGTGGTGATTTTTCGGACTAGACGCATCAGTATTTGACTTAGCTATTGGTACTGGAGATCTTTATGCCTCGGAAGTGTTGCCAACAATTTGGGAACATTACAGAAGGACCCGTCTGCACACCAGTAACCGACATTTCCATCTACTCCAGTGATTCCAAACCTTTGTTGGCCTTGACCATAAAATTATTTTTTTTTCTGAGCCTCACGACCCCGTTTCCACATTTTAATAAGCTCTGCCAACTTACCCCCCACCCACCCAAAGAAACAAAAACCTGGCAGCCCTCCGCAACCCTCCAGAGCAATCTGGCGACTTTGATTTGGGTCGCAACCTGGGGAGTGGGAACTGCTGATCTATGCCATGACATGGCAGAGGTCTACGCATAAATCCATCGTCATGAAGGACTTCCTGGAGGAGCACAATATCCGTTGTCACGGCCTCTATATAGGCCCAACCTTGATTTACCAGCAGATGAGTTTTGGCTGAATCACTAATAGAGAACTTTGCTGTATAGCGCAATAATGTACAGACCTTGTGTAACACCCTCGTATATCCGTAGCATAGTCCCTGATCACTGCTGCCGTACCTCTCTTGTCTTATTGTGGTTGTTTTCGAGTTTTGCTTAAGACTTTGAATTAAGAGAGTTATTGATTAGCTGATCGAAAACAAAATATTCAAATAACAGAAAGCGGCATGTCAATAGGTTTAGAATATATTTGTGCTGAGCTCATTTGTTGTGGGATTCGAAACTTTTTGTTTATAGTGGAAACACGGATGCAATCTGGCGTCGGGTTGTATGTTATGACCTATCCCGGAAGTTGTCAGTTGGCGGGATGTTTGCTTCCAGCAGAAGAGTTTTGCAAGCGAAGAACTTCCTCTCAGTCTTGAAAACGAGAATATATTTCATAATGTGAAATTTTCATTTGTGCCCAATCGAAAAGTGTAATGCGGTATGTTAATTCTTTGCAAACAAAGCATTGCAGGGATTTCCTTATTTCAGACAATCGGTGATTAGACAATGGCCCACTTATAAAGCAAAGAAAACAAGGATCCATTTAAAAATGTAAGGGGCAACTTGAAATTTCAGTGGATCGAGTATCTCTTAATATTGCTCTTGGTGCAAAACAAATAGTTTAATGTTGTATTTCAGTTGATCATATAGAGAGCCAAAATAAAAAAAAAAATTCATGTTAATCTATACTTGTCTATCACAGGCACTTGATTCCGGGGTAAACTAATGTGTACACTCACCAATTAACACAAGGTAACTAACTCTCGCCGGTCACAGTCTGACCCCTCGATGACTCCGGTCTAATTTTCCGATACTATCTGTGCATTCAGTTACACATAATGTACACCAATATAACGAAGACACTCCACACCTTACATCCATTACCAGTTAAGTAACCTTACTGATTCTGAAGGGCCAATTTTGCGAAAAGTTTATCCGTTGCTCTGCGTCTTCCACACTCTTGTGAACGTTCCAATAATCAACTTCCGGTCTACTTCGGAGTGAATGCGATTTGGTCGTGATTGCTTCAGTGATTGGTTCTTTCATTGAATGAATCTTTTCAAACATCGCTTTCAATCACTAAATCTCGGCTTAACCCGGCAAATATGCAATCGGAATGTCCACTGTATTTTCCATCAAGTCGTTTCACTGTTCAGATCGTTACATGTGCTCAAGACTATGTGACATTTGCCGGGAAAATATTTAACAAATATCTTGACATATTAATTACATTGAATTTTTTCTTGGCGCTTTCTGAATAGCTATATAGGTGATCTCTGGTTGTGCTTGAGGAAAGATTTTTTTAAAAATTGTATACTTATTTAATCAATAATTAAGTAATTAACCTGATTTCAACTGACATGTTATCTACCAAATGTTGAAGAATGCTTTGTGAACATTTCACTTTATGTTAAATTCTATCAATCTTATATAGGATTTACACTGTTAAGAAAACATACCCAAACACAAAACTGAATCTCATATAGGATTTACAGTCAAGAAAACTCACTGATTAACTTAGATTTTGTGTAGTTATTTGTCACTAATTTGCATACCCAAACACAAAATTGAATCTCCTATATGATTTATACTGTCGAGTAAACAAAAGGATTAACTTGGTTAATTCTTGTGTAATTATATGTCACTAGTTTACATATCCATACACAAAATTGTATTCAAAATGTATACATGCTGTGACCTGTATAGCTAACTGCAATTAACCAACCATGTGAGGTAGGTGATTGGATTTGGTTATGTAACAATTTACTCTTTGTACATGAAAGCTATTTTATTTTGGTAAACTTCACTTGTTTAAGCACTGTATGTTGTGTTTGAATGTAAGATGAATAAAGCACAATTATTTGCTGTTGAAAAGGCTGTAGAGGGCCACAGTATCATTTTGTTAGGCCAAAGTGGGACAGGCAAAAGTTTTGTGGTTAAGGAAATACAAATGAAATTGTCTGCAGCAGGTAAAAATGTCAGTGTAACTGGCACAACAGGCATTGCAGCACTAAATGTGAAAGGATGCACAGTGCATTCCTGGTCAGGGATTGGTGATGGTGATGAACAGTGATGAACTATGTAGAAAACTTCTCACTGATGAACATTTTGATTCATATAAACAAAATATTTTGAAAGCAGACTGTTTGATAATTGATGAAATTTCTATGCTTTCATTGAAACTTTTTGAACAAATTGAACATGTATGTAGAATGATTAAAATTCAGATTTATATTTTGGAGGTATACAAGTTATTGCAAGTGGGGACTTTTTTCAGCTTCTGCCTGTATCTGACCCTTTGACATGTGATTCGGGTGAATACTGATTCAAATCTACCATTTTTGCAATGGTATTTGGGCATAAAATTGTCATTGATGAGGTCATAAGACAAGATGAATTAGATTTCATAAAGGCTATCAATGATGTTTCAAAGGGAGAAATCCCTGAAGATACCAAAAACCTGATGTTGAGGCTGCAGAGACCTCTCCCACCAGGAGATGACCCAATAAGACTTTGTGGACGGAACTTTGATTGTGAAATATACAATGTGTGCAAACTTATGGAAATGGATGGTGTATCAAAGTGTTATCAGTCAATTGACGAGGGTGACAATAATCGGTGCAATAAATTGTGTGTTCCAAAAGTGTTACACTTGAAAATTGACTGTCCAGTTATGCTGGTCAAAAACTTAAGCTCAGCACTAATAAATGGTTTACAGGGAAAGGTTGTGGCAATGAAAGAAGACTCTGTGACAGTTGATTTTGAAAATAATTTAGTTTGCTTGGGAAGAGAAAATTTTACTGTTTACAGTACCATCGATAAAAAGATTGTAGCCACAAGGCATAAAATTCCACTCATTCTGTCGTTCAGCATTTCCATTCACAAGGCACAAGGATTGACTTTACACAGAGTTGAAGTTGATGCATCAAATATTTTTGCACCAGGTCAGTTAGGTGTGACAATGGGGAGGACCAGAAATAAAAAGGGACTAAGGGTTATCAGTTTCAATTCCAACTCTATGATTCGACATAGTTCTTGCATTAACGAATTCTATAATAAAAGTTTTGTACAGTTTGATTCAAGTTTGGAATGCTGTAGACATTCTGTTTCTTCATTGGAGAACCTCAGTGTTGACTTTGATTATGAAACAGGTTCTGATTCTGATAACTCTGACTTTTCGGATGGAGAAATTTTAGAAGTTGATGAAATGTTGTCCATTGGGGAAGACACACCTGCTTCATGTAGTGACCAAGAACATAGATTAACCACAGTTGACTCTGACATTTTAGAGCATCATGTTGACCATACAGAAATGAAACAACTTATCCCAGAAAATGCAATAACCCCTGAGCAAATGAGGTTAAACGTAACACTAACAGAAATCTTCAAAATGCCACTGCAAGAGTTGAATACATTTTTTGAGATATTGTACCAAAAAATTCAAAGTATCTTAAATAAAGTATGTGGTAATATAGAGGTCAGAAAACCAGATTCAAAGACATGGACTGAATATTATTCTGAAGTTTGCCAGTTTTCAGTGTCTCAGGAATGCATCCAAATTCTTGAAAATTTCTTGAATTCTGTTCCAAATGATGATACTTTTTTTTGCGTTTGGAAAGATTTTTGACAGAATTTGTGAAATTGTTTTGGACTAATATACTACTGACAATTTCAGTATCGCACAAGTTGCACATGCACCTTCCATACTTGTATCAGAGCCAGGACAAGGAAAATTAAGGTATATTGCAGGTAGATGTATTGCAAAGAGCAGATACTATATAATATGAAGAAAGGAAAGAACAGCTTGTACAGAAAGGAAAAATTTAACTTGGTCAGTCAATGTTTCTTAAAAGTAAAAATGTTAGATCACCTTACAACTTCAGCTGTTGATTTGGAAAACAATAGCAAGTATAAACAGACCTTGCAAGAGACACAAAGAAGACAGAATATCAACCATGGTCTAACTAACATCAAGGATTCTGTATTTGAATTTTTCTTGCAAGTTGACAATACAAGGAGGCAGTATCAACATGTAGATGCATTACATTTGCATGGTGCAGGGAGTTTACAGTATTGTAAGACTGTAATATTTAAGGATGAGACACTGTTTGAATATTGGGAGTGGCTGTACATAAAGTTTGATCCCAGTATGAGTGTCATACAAGTGGACGATACCATGATTGCTTCTTGTATCAGAGATCTATATGAAGATTTGATAGGTCGTTACAGTAGAATAGGTGACAGTCAGTTCAGAAAAGATACCATTTCCAGTCTTGGAAAATTGAAGTCAGACAGTTTAGAAAGAGAGTGGTCATTATATCAAAGCACAAACACAGTAGTGATGCATTAGCTTTGGACATGAAATATATCTTGGAAGATCAGTCAGAAAATAAACTGTATTCTCACTTAAAACTGAAATCACAGATTTATGATCTGAAGGCTGTAGTATTTACTAGCTTCTTGAAATCGGATCTGATTTTGCTGTGTAAAGCCTATGGCATAGAAGCAGGAAATGTACAGAAGAGTGGTCTAGTTAATAAACTATGTAATGTAATACCTGCTTTGAATGAAATGCCAATGCCATATTTTTTAGTACAGAATAATCCTGTTGCCAGTTGTTCGAAAGTTAGTAGTAAGCAAGACACTTCCAGCTGTAGCAAAAGTCAGCCATGTACTAGAAAAAAAACTAGAGTGGGAAAAGGAAAATGGACAGGAAAGGGTAAAGGAAAGAAAATGGAGAAATATGACAAAAGTAACACTGATAATTCAGTTTGCTCTGTATGTAAGCATCATTATGCAGAGGGTGAGTTGTGGATCCAGTGTGATTTGTGTGATGAATGGTTTGATTGGTTTTGTCAGGGCATAGATGAAGAGTTGTGGAGTAGGACAGAAAATGACAAATGGTTCTGTACTAAATGCTCTTAGAAAAAGAGTCAATGCTGTATCAGACCTCACATTTATAAATATGGCAATATTGTCATATTTTGTCATTGTGCTTTTGGACTTTGGTTATATACACTGAACTCACATGCAGTTGTTTCTATCAGTAAAAAAGGAAAACTAATGACAATTTGATCCTCCACTCTCAGTTGACATGTCAAGTGTGAGTTAGGGATGGTGTTATCATTAGTTTTCCCCTATTTAATTAAAATGTACTGTCTTTAGTTTGCATCACCCTAAAATATTTTTATTATTTTACAAGTTCAACATGTGCATCATAAATATTCAAGTTACTGTATGTGTTCTTCGTGGGATTATTTTTGGATTGCATTTCTTTCACTCTTCAAACATATGCTGTTTTGTACTCATGTGTTACTGCTGGATCTGTTTTTGCAAAGAACTTGTACATTGAACACTTATGAATATTGTTTCATGAAATCAAAAGAACAGAAAAAATATTTTTTGTTAAAAGGATGATATACAGTTAACAATGATGCCAGTTTGGTTTTAGTTTCAGATAGTAAAGGAAGATACCTGCTATCTCAGTCACACATTGTAGGTATCAATTCCAATAAAATTACATAGGTTGACCAAAGCTGGAGAACTTCACAACAAGGCATTGATTTCCTCTCAGAGTGTTGAGGATCTTGCCAAAATATACAGTAATTTAATGAAATGGTATTATTTTGGCTTGGAACATGTGATGTAGCAAATAACAGATGGCAACTCATTCTTCTTTGGCACATAGCCATTTCAGATTTTTATCAAAGTGCAATAAAAGTATTGGCTACTAACACTTTTTGGAATGTATCCCCAAATTAAATTTGGCTTCCTTGAAATTCCCTGTATGTGTAACACATTTATTTTTTCGACCTAGTGAGACTCTCGAAAAGGAAAAGATTGTTCAAAAAGTCAGATGAAACTGCATTGTGTTGGTATTCATTCAGTTTTAATCTGCTATTGGATGACATGCATCCAAATCCAATAGTGGCAAGATATTGGCTATATAGGATTTTGGAATGCCGTTTCAATCATTGATAGTGTACAAAGATTTTTGCCATTCCTATTTCCAAAGTTTCTTGGTTGTTGTCATATTATTCTTTATATGGCAGACCTTCTTGATTCAGACCTCTATTCAATGAGACAAAATGTTGTAGGCCTTAAATATTGTTTTGCACTTAAGTTTCTTATATCTTGTACCCATTTTAATTCATTGTAGATTAGTCCTTATTTAATTTGAAATCATGCATCAGAGTATAGAATGGCAATTGTAAGGATTGTCTTATCTCATACCTATAAAACTGATCAGGAATAATACCAGGTTGTCTTATCATGATAGTATACTAATAGAACAATTTATAGAGCAGATTCAGTTTTCACATTTCCAACTCACATTTTCAGCATTATGTACTTCTATATTTATGTTTTCAATATATAACACAACATTATCTGCAATGAATATGGTTTTCCAGATCATAGGTAAATTTGTGTTTAAATTATTACATCATATATTCTAATTATTCAGATTTTGGATTTCAGTAAGAGCATCTAGATCAGTGATGGTAAGGAATGCCTTGTCTCACATTTCTAGATTGCTCCCAATAACAATGATAGCATCAGCTAAGATGATTATACAACTGTTTGTAACTGTTATGTTTTGGAAAATTTATGAAAATTACTGCATATACTTGCTTGTAAGATGAGCCCACATGCTAACTTCACTGACCCTGATATTCCATCGCATAATATGCTGGCAGATAAGGTCTTTGCAGTTTGTTAGGATTAGTAAGTAGAACCACATTGACCCTGATCTGCAGGCATATTATGCTACAGCAGATCAGGATCTTTGTTATTTGCAGTTTGACGACTTATAAATGAGTATATATGGTATAGTGATAAAACAGATGTATCTATGTGTATTTTGAAAGCTAAATGTTATGTATACTGTTATCAATTTTGAAATAGGCCCTGTAAAGAACAGATCAAATGTGGCATTTGTTTTACTCACTGATTTATTTAAATGACCACCACCTCATAATGAAAGCCTAATTGATACTGGTTGAATCCACCTTAGCTATAACTCGTCAGAGGAGAATCATTTATTGTGTCTTATTCTGTCAGTTTGCTCAAACCATAGATTTTGGTAATATTTATGTTGCTTCAACATTAACCTCCCAAATTCGGATTTTGTATATTAAAGCTCAGTGTTCAAGTTTCTATTTTAATTTGTAAATAAATAAAAGGATGGCTTCACAAAAATGTAGCCTCTTGTTGTCAATTTTTGCCTTTATTCCTTTTACATTATTTGAGCATGCTAATTACTTTTGCTGTCCTTATCACCATTATAACCTCACTCCTGTATTCCATATTGAATAGGGCAAGGTTGCCTGGCTTGTACATTTCTTTATAGTATCTTCTCATACATTTTAAAAGATAAAATTGTGAATTGACTTAAGTGTACTAATATATATATATATATATATATATATATATATATATATATATATATATATAAAAGTTGTTTTACTTTATGGGTAAAGCAAATACTCTAGTGATGTTTTACAAATATTAACAATTGTACATGGACAGAAGATAGAAGAATGACATTACCTTGCAAAAGTAACAATCCAGCAATGCATGGTAAATGATCAAGATTAAATGAGATTGAGAAAGGAAAAGATTACAGAAATGGTACATAAACAGATGGACATATCTCTCCCATTTTTGGAGTAGGTTGTGAGAATGATACCCACTGTTTCTGTCACAAGCTACACATATTTCTACTCCCTACCGCTCTATCTCAGGAAAATAACAAAAACATATATATATATATTTTCCAATGAATTTGTCTTATTTGGGTATGACATATTTAAATGACAAGATAGTAGCCAGTAGTATGATGAATGACTACATATTGTGAACATGAAGTTTAAAATCAGTTTTCCCATGCCATATATTTTTGTAATATTAATGTTGTTCTACACTAACCTCCCACATTAGTATTTTGTAGATTATAGCTCAGTGTCTTAGGATGTTTTTCTTTGTAAATAATTAAGAAAATGGCATCATGAAGATGTAGCCTCTGGCATCAATTTTTGTCTTGATTTATTTTATATTCTTTCACCAAGACAATTGCTTTTCATATCCTTACCACCATTAGAATCTCGCTCCTGTATTCAGTAGGGCAAGGATTGTCTGGCCCATACATTTACATTTAATTTTACAGTATTTGATTATGAATTCACATAATTCAAAGTCTGTTAGTGTTTGGGTAATGCAAATATTCTAGTAATGTTTGACAAATATTGACTGTTTATCTTAAATATTATTAATTCATTTGTACTGAATCATTATTGGCAGCACGGTATCGAACACCTGTGATTGGCAGGGAATGGGGGGGGGGATTTTATTTTAACATCAGTCTACTAGCCAGCACATACCACGTTGAGATTGTAATTTCGGCCATTTAGCGATTTCCGGACTAAGAACAAATATTTTGAATTTCCCTCTTTTCGAGATATCACATTTGGTATGTCTCTCCTTTTATGCAAATATTAAAGTGTAGTGACCTCTAAGATACACGTAAAATATAGTAAATGAACAGATCAGTTGAAAACATTCTTCGAAATAATATTGACTAAATGATCCTGAAAGAAAATGAACTTAATTTTAATTTTAATTTTGATCGTTCTTATTTATATGTCTTCGTTGTTTATATACATCCTGCCCAATAA
>JAECUM010007693.1:0-17522 GCA_016617855.1 Megalonaias nervosa | reverse complement strand
CGACTGTACTCTAGTAGCACAGCATTTCTCTTGGCTTTTGATGATGTAATCCTCCTGGAAATGTCCACTTCCTTTAATGGACCACTGAACAAACAAAACAAGAAATGTATTGCATTAGATGTCTGCACACCTTGCATCCCATTGGTCGAAACAAAAAGGAATCAAAACATACCCATCTTACACAATATATTTCACCGACAAAAGCAAATGTCACATTTAACTGCATCAGAGGTACCAGGTCTATTTGTAACTATTAGAAATACTAGGTCACCACTATTTACATCAGAGTTAACTTGAAGTCAGTACTTATAAATTAGTCCTTATCTTCTTAACACATACACCCCTCCT
Organism: Megalonaias nervosa; assembly: GCA_016617855.1. Classification (NCBI taxonomy): domain Eukaryota; kingdom Metazoa; phylum Mollusca; class Bivalvia; order Unionida; family Unionidae; genus Megalonaias; species Megalonaias nervosa. Next base: position 17,174 of record JAECUM010007693.1, on the reverse strand, counting down.
GCTGGCTCAACAGCGTAATCATATTGTTTGTTTATTGACTGGAAAGAATTTTATTGACTCTTTATAACAGTGTTGCTTTGTGACAGCTGTCTGTAAGTTGGTAGCAGTGCAGTCTGTGAAAAGGCAACTTTCTGAATCAAAACTGTGTTGTCACAGTACTGTATGCTTTGATTTCATCTGTGACATATCCCAATACTGTCTATTTCTAAGTTTTGGGGATTTGAAATCACATGAAATGGAATACATAGGTCAGCTGTTACATACCACCTGTACACTTCATTGCCAATTTATCTAGGATATAGACAGCATTAAGTTCAGAATTTTCCCAATGTTTTGAGCATGCATGTGTGTGTGTGTGTGTGTGTGCAAGTATGTGCCTCTACATTGGACTGTTCTGTGTTTTTATTGATTCTCTAATCAAGTTTGTTTTTAATTTCACTGGGTTTTTCCACACAGAAATTGGCATTGAAACTTCAGCTTCTGTCAAAACAATCCCCAAAGAAGGGTTCTTAAAGGCATGCGGTCGTTTTGTGTAAATATACCAAAAGAACTGCACATTGACAGTTAAATTTATAATTACTTTTCCAATTCTATATTAAATCTCGACATAATTGTTAGCTTGATGTGTTAGGTTCATTTGTTGCATCAGTGTTATGGATAAGGAGTATCTATGTGAAATTTCTTGCTCACCCATAACAATGTTTTCTATACATTTTCTGATGTTATTGTACATACATACTGAACCATACAATTTTGATATAGGCAGAGATTAAAATAAAAACATGACATTGAAATAAATAAAAAACATACATTCATGTAATTTGTTTGAGTACCTGGTAGGTAACCCATGTGTGTCACAAGACTGTCCTCAAGTGTCTCTTTAATCAAACATTAACTTCCATGGTTATTTTGTGGAAATACAATCAGAACACTGCATGTATGCATTACACAGTAAATATTCTGGATGAATCAACACATCCAAGCTCAGAGTGGTAGAAATAAGTTAGAGAACCATTCTAAACACATGAAGCAATGATGTGTACATATTTATGGCCTTATTCAAAAATATGCTGACATTAATCTGTGTGCAAATATTTTTTTTTTTACTGTTTGCAACGTACCGCTAACTTCAAATTATTCAGACCTGGGATTTATTTTCATTTACTTTTTTCACAACCATTGTTAAAGAACTTTCTTTCAGTTTTGAAATACTGCTTCTGGAAAATAAGCTTGAAAAGAAATATCGCAAATTAGATCTGGTTGTTTTGTTCCTTCTTTTAAAATGATATCTTGACAATGGGTCGTATCTGGAAAGAGCGATCAGAACAAGCAGTACCAAATTTTTCAATATTGTGTTTCATTTATTTTATCTTTATTTTTTCCTTCTTCCTTTATTTTCTTCTTTTTTCCTAATATTTGAAAACTAGTCAGATATAGGACTGGAGAGTTCCCTGCCTCTTGCAGAATTAATATATAATTCCATATTTTTGTGACTGGCAATTATAAGATTCTTTGCTAGACTGTAAACTTTTGTGATACTTTAAAATTCTACTGTATAAATTTTTTCATAGTGTATTGTACAATGTACATCATAGTAAGTTGCTTCCCTGTTTGGCCAGAATCTGTGAACTTTCTCTCTCTCTCTCTCTGTACTTATCACCTACAGTGTAAACTTGCTTTCACTCCCACCTTTGAGTAAGAAGTTCAAGTCTGCTCTAATTGTTATACAAAGGCCATCAATATACTAGAACTACAGCTGTTAAAAAAAACAGCGGATCATGAACATTCAAACTTATCTGCATAACCAGTACGTAAAGCTGAAAATTAAATGATATTAAATCATTACTATGAATAAAAAAAAATTAATTAAAGAGTAAAATTAATACTGCACCTAATAATACAATATGTCTGCAATAACTTATATTTACACACAAACAATTCAAATTGGAATATCTACGACATAACTGAATTAATGCACTTAATCTAGAAACACAGCACTTGTTGCCTTTAGTGTTTGTAGAAAAAGCTAATAACTGGCTCTCAGAGGGTTAAATGACTGAGTGTATTGTAAAATGTAGTAATCACATAGATATTGCAGTTTTCTTGTTAATGTTACCAAATAATATACAATTAAAAAATGCCTATCCATAGCTTAAGGAAAGGAAAATGTACCTGTCTTTATGAAAAATTAAAATGTTCTCCCTCTATTATTACAAAATGAACAATATTTACCCTTATTTACATCAACGTATAGCTTATATGCTACGAGATATGGCAGACAACTTTAGATGGCTATTTTTTTTTGTCTCAAGCAGTGTATGGAATAGTCAAAGTCAGGCTAATATTATTCTAGAATGGATTCTGATACCTGCTACAGTCATCCTTGATATATTAAATGGAATATATACCTTTGCTGCATCACATTTCTCAGCCTGTCCTTAGTCTCTGACTCATCTGCAAACCTTTATTAGAGGACTGATGTCATGTGAACATCTTTTCAACTATCAGGTGACAAGGCCCATTTGTAAAGGTCCATAAAATATGCCAATCAGCCAAAATCTACACTAATCTGCTAACAAAGTTAACAAAAAGAAGAGAAAATAGTTATACTGTAGGATGATATTTCATGCACAAAAGAACTATAACAACATTATGGTCAGCTGGTAAATCATGATAATAACATTTAATCGATCCAATAACTTTAACTAAGAACAGTAACTTTGGTAATTCTAATTCATTATGGTGATAAAGATGTTAGGGGTCATCCATAAGATGAAGTTATTAATACATTCATTAAAATAACCAGAAGTTTAAATTAATACTATGTAATAAAACTTCTTAACCAAAATGATTTTTAATACTTGAAAATGAAATTAGGAAAGTATTAACATCAACTATAATACGTACCTTGAATATTACATAAAATTGTAACCAATGCTTTTCTAAGGCAAATAATAATAGTACAAAGTGTCAGCAGCTAATATTTAGTAGAATTTAACCTGGTACAAAACTTTAATAAGTCAAATATCAACCAGTGACAACAATTCTGAATCCAACCAATCAAACTGCGGTTAACTGGAATATTATCAGCCTTGTCAACTTTTAGAACGACTGGAGTCCAATTTTCATTCTTAGCTTCGATATCATCCAAATCATGATCAACAGTTCTTTTCATGGGTGACAATTTTTGTAAGTTGTGTGTGATCATGCAACATTTCACACTGGCATTAGATCGGTGATAAATTCCTATGCATGACATATGTTCTTCTGAATCTCACTAATGGACAATATGTGTCAAAAGGGTAATCCACATGCATCTTTGTTCATCCAAATGCAATATGTTGTAATGGACAATATGTGTCAAAAGGGTAATCCACATGCATCTTTGTTCATCCAAATGCAATATGTTGTAATGGACAATATGTGTCAAATGGGTAATCCACATGCATCTTTGTTCATCAAAATGCAATATGTTGTCCCAATCTGGCAAGGTATGGCTTCACAAATTCACACGAGGCGTCAGGGTCTAGAATGCATAATGTCAATATCATACCCGGTCCTGTCAGAATATGAAGAGGAAAATAAGTCTTCCACAAAGTGCGCCATGGGCAAAAATCCTACAATATATCACACTTCACAAATTTATGTAGATAATGGCTCTACCTGACATGGCTTACCAGCCCCTTTGCATCTAACTCATCTGCCAGTTATGTTTCTGACTCAACATACTCAATGGCTCAACATACACTTCATAAAAACACAGCTATCAAGGGACTCCTGCTGCTGCAGAACATAAATATTAACAATCACCCCATCACGTATACAGGCTGATGCTTTTTAAATTTTTTCAAATACTCTCCCCACCACTCTCTGCATACATACTTTATGGATGACTCATTAATGTGGGAGAAAAAAAATTGACAGAATGAACTAACCATGTCACTATCATGAGATTACATGAATTATAATGTAATAATCAGGCAAATGTACATTTATATAGATGTGTTATTCGTAGAACTCTAATGTTAATGATTGTTATTGTCATAAGATATGGAAGAGCACCGAGAAAGTGTTATCATTCAACTTACTCCACCTGCTGAACAGACTGTTCTATGTTAATCATCAGCTGATCATAAAATATCAATATGATTACCATCAAGGTTGTATTATATTTGTTTCAGCAGATTTGGGTAGATTTTGGTACATATGGAATATGCACAGATTTAGGTGAGTAGATCGACCCTGCAAAGCCTTTACGACTAGTACGGTACCACACATTTGAGTGATGTAGCTGTGTAAAGTATATTTGACATTTAAGCAGACCAAAAATGATGTCAAAATTTGTGCAGTTATGTCACAGAATTTATGAGAATCAGACAATTCAGTTTTTGATTTAAAATGATTCAAAATTAGAATTTTTAAATTTTTTTAAATTTTCTCTTCTCTTTTTACCAAATCTAATATACAAGAGTGGTATGATATTGCAGGTCTTAAAGTCTGTGATCAGCAAATAAGTAAATAAATGTAATATGTGTAGCGAGTACATGGGATAAATAACAAAGTTATGTCTCCATGGGTTCTTGTACTTTAATCAGACTTGATGATGACTAAATGAATCACCAGAAGAAGAAGAAGATGAAGATGATAAAGAAGAAGAAGACCAGTGCCATGTAGTATTCTGATTTACAATAGTTATTTTCTTTGATACCACTTACAAGATAATGAGTAACATAATGATGAAGTTGACTCCTGGAGAGTCATTGGAGAAGTGAACAATGGAACAAGGAACTTGTTAATGTAATCGGTAGTTGCATGTTAGGCACATGCAATGCAAGCAACTCACATACTACTCACTCACCATACGTACCACAGAGCATGTATATGGACACTGGACATCACTGTATTGAATCTGTAACGCCAAAATACTAAATGCACACCAGAAACAAAAATAACAAACAGAGGTTTACATCAGGGGTCAAGCGCTAGACTTGAATTTTAGGGAGAAGCGACTTCTCCTTTTGGACAGAACAGGGAGAAGTGAGAGCTCAGCAGGGAGAAGTGGACATGAAGCAAGAAACGCAATATACATATGTGTGTGTGTGTGTTCTCTTATTTGAATTAAGCCCTCTATTTCCCAGTATTCATATTTGCATTCAACACTGGATTTAAGCAATACTTTATTTTCAAGTAGTAAATTTTCTCTGAGTTATTTTGGCCATATGACTCTAAAAGAAAATAACAGAAACTACATTGTAAAAAAAATTAACTGAGTAACCAGATTATACTACTGTAATTTCAAGTTAGTAAAAATGCTTAATCAACTACCCTTAATCAATTTTTTTAAATTCTTTTATTTATACTTTCTAAAAGTTCACAATAAAGGCACTTTCAAAGATTTCTAAAAGCGTTTGAAACAACCCCTGTACCATGCACATGAGGGCAAATGAACACATGTCTTCAGATCATACTGTTTGTTCTCATTTCTTCATTGCAGATAAAACATTACCGTTAACTATTCATAATAACTCACTAAAGTGCATAAAATTACAGACACGTCTCCATTATAGTTGGTATGTGAACTAGACCCTTCTTTCTTACAGAATCAACACAGAGGTGAGTGTAGTCCGATAAATCAACCTCCCAAATCTGTGTTGATACTGATAGACAATAAATGGGTCTGATGTCACCTGTTCATTAAAATGTGCAATTTTGCTGCGTGCAAATCATTCCAGAACAATCCTGCATACACTTTAGACACATACCGGTAATTGGTAACAGCCATCTCTAGCGTGAAATTTAAAATGGCCACAGGACAGATGGTGGTGCTATTCCACGTGAATTTACAAGTCACCAAACATAGAATTTGCTCAGGAAATATAATGTACATATCATCAAAACCCTTCAGCCGACGGTAGCTCCACAGCCACAAGAAATACAGGTAAGTGTATAAAATGTACACCAATGTGTGCAGACAAAATTGGCTGTGAATAATTGCAGTTTTCAATGAATAGGTGATATCAGCCCCTAACCTGAAAATCAACATCATCACAGGTGAGGGGTTGATTTATTGGCCTAGCGTGAGTATCTATTTTTAGAAGGAGTGGTTTTCGTAATGTAATAACTCACTTTACTATAGCTTCATTACAACAATCCATTGACAGGATTGCGAATTTATGGTTTATTTATTTGTCTACATACTTGTAGTAATTTTAGGCAATGGTTAAATAGTATCTGCTTCGCTGCTTTTTTCCGTAATTTTCTCAAATACAAGTCAGAAAATAACTTAGACCTTACAACACATCTTGCAGATTCCACAACATAGCATCATCCCATATGTTTCTAACCTACATAATTACCTTTTGAAGTTAAATCTTTAATAAAATAATGCCTAGGCTTTGCTTTCAATGAATCGTACATTTTTCTGAATATATTTGCCTGATGATTTACGAAAACAGACAATCTAATAAACTGGTACATCCCAGACTTAGTGATATCTGTTATTATTACCCCATTACTGGTTCACTTACAGTTTCAAACTAATTTTATGACAAAATAGTGTACAAGAGGCAGTTAATACATATCCAGATCACCGATTCTGATCTAAAAACACAAACTGCTATTTACACACTATTGTTAAAGTTTTGAAATACAAGTTTGTATGTTTTTATCATCAAAGGATAGCATGCGGAAATTGGGCAGTGATAGTTGCTACCTTAATCGGGAAAGGGTTAATGGTTCCTTGTTGTTGTTGTACGGTTTAACGCCATTTTTCAGCACATGACAGGCTATACATGGTGGACAGTATAAATGGTGGAGGAAGAACCTGGGAAAACCCTAGAAAGAACCACTGACCCACGAGAGGCTACTGGCAAGTTTTCTCACATACCCACATTGGCCGAACTCGAGACTCAAACCCACGAGGACAGGTGAGATGGCAATGATCCGTAACAGTGAGCGCCTTAGACCACTCGGCCACTTGGGGTCCCAGAGTTAATGGTCAATCAGCTATCAAAACACATGCTTGTGAATGGGCAAGAGTTTGTTTGTCAATGTAATTGTTATCAAAACTAGGCCTAGCTACTGGTGTCTTGATGAACAGAACTAACCTGGATAAGGCGAGGGGGCATCTCAAAAAGTATGGTCAGTCAATGTACCTCTTAAAAAATCACTGGACGAAGTCGTTTCACTTTCCTAATAGAAGAAGGCAAAGTTAACATTTTTAGGCAACTTAGTCACCCACTTCGCCTGGTATCGTGACTCCTGTTACATACTCCTGGGCTGGGTTAATGGCATCCTGACATTTATCAAATTCTAACAATAAAATCAAATTAAAATCACAAGAAGATATCACATTAATGCTCATACAAAAACAATTTCTGTTATTATATGCCTTTATCTATCACAGTGATACTACCATGACTGATCTAGTAGATCAGCCCCAGTGGGATTCGAACCTACCTGATTTATCCCAGAAAATCACTACCATCACATTTATTCACTATTCTATAGTAACTAATTCACAAATAAATGTACAGCTTTCATATAATACCAAAGATATCAGATATAATTGTTATACTATATTATGCTAGCTATAAAATACACATAACTGAAGAATGTTTCCTTTCTTCATCAAGCTGAAATAAAATAGAAGTATCAACTATTAATTAGCATGAAATACTAGAAACATATAATGTGTAATACTAATTAAATGGAAATTTTTTAAATATTTTTTTGTAGATAAAAATAATTACTTTAAATTGGTCTGTGTCTTCAAATGCCATGACTATGGTGGTTTGCTGACTCTGATAAAACCTCCTGGGTGCTGAGGTAGGTGGAAACTGGGTATTACTCGAGGATACACCATCCAACTGAGGATCAGCAACCTCCATACTCTCTGTCGGTGTATTTACCAAAGTCTCTGATGCAGGGGTAGAAAGAGCAACCTCTCTTTTGGGGATTACAACTTCCTGCTGAGACAGACCGAGGGCATACTGCTGGTCAGGGGTTAAATTGGTTTCCTGTAAGGGGGAACCAACTGTCTCAGTAGGAACTGACTGGGGGTTTCTGAGTCTGTTAACCTGGGACTTGGGATCAGGTTGAAAATCAGGCATGGGCAGGAAATTGGTATGCATTTCCGACTCAGCATCTGAGTGTTCTGGACTGGGGATCTGGGGTTGTTGGGACTGATTGGGGTTTGGCTTTTCAAGACTTTTTTGGACCAGGAGAGCTAGGGGTTGTCCATAAAGGACGTCCGCAGATAATACCAGTTTTCCTACCCCCACTTGTCTGCTTTTGTCCGCATGTGGTTTACCTACCCCTTCCCCCTGGTTGCGGACATCCCTATCTAGCATTATACACTGCTCTATGGTCTAGCAGTGTAATAGCTGGTGCTCTCAAAATAGGACACTCACTGATCTCATCACAACATGTAGCTCAAAACAAAGAAGAAAATAAACAGAAAGTTCTTTCTTTAAAAAAGTCTTTATTCAGGACATAGAACTAAAATTCAACACACAAGTTTTGGTAGCAAATACATACGCAGTGCAGCAGTTTAAAAATTCTGCGCACAAAGGAAAAATATTAGAGGGGACGTTGATAGTGGACTGCAGCCAGCCGCCTGCTTCAAGGGAGGCTGGCACTAGCTCTGCAGTCGCATGGTCAGCCAGGGTCTTCATCAGAGGCCAGGCACTGTACTGTACTGTACAGCATTATATACGCCGTAGTGCATCTTACCGGGCTATTTGTATACTCGCTCAGATTTGCAGGGCTGATACATGGACCATGTAATCAACCTCAAGCAGGTGGCTTGTCGACATAAGTGATGTCGATATAAATGGGTAGGACTGTAAGATGTAAATGAATTCTTACCAATGGTTTCAGTATACACACTACTATTAGTACTGCTGTGCTGGTAAAATAAATGCGATCTTTTTACTAAACCACGAAAACTGATAACGGTCACAAATGTGTATGGCGTGTATACTGTATGGTTTAGTTTCAGTTCGAATTTCAAAACTTATATATTAAAAAATATAAAGGTACCAAGAATTTTATAGTTACGGTTGAAATTCAAATTCAAATAATAACAATAATAATAAATCGATCTTACAAGTTAACTAATCCACGAAAACTGATAACACTACCAATGATGGTCTAATTTCAAATCATACTTTATATTTTTTTCCCCTAGAAAACAAAACAAAATGTAATTACCAGCGCTGAAATGAAACATTAAATGAATTATTAGTAACAGTTAAAGTATATACACTACTGGTCAGATAACATAATAATAAATCTAGTATCACAAGTCTCAATGTCGAAATGAACTTAAAACCAAAATGTCCAATGAAAACCGTCGTTTCAAGCAAGATATTTTGGAGAATTTCTCTTTTCCGCTATGTACATGATATATCATTGGCTGTGTATGTATAATTCATAACTTTGATAGCTTAATATTAGCTACATGATAGAGTAGATGGATTTTAAATGAGTGAGTAAAATATAATAAAAAGTGGTGAGAAAATACAGGGATGCATACTTTACATTACAATACTTTTAGGTATGTTATATTCAATAGTACATTTAATTAATCCGATCCTAACTAATCACATATGTTTTAATTAAAAATAATAATAATAATAATAATAACATAATTTCATTAAAAACTACATAATTTATACTACAATACATTGAGGGTATTTAATTATAACAAGTGAGTTTAATTATTCCATTCCTAATTGATCCTACTTGCCCTTACAGCAAAAGCAAAAAAATTCAATTAAAGCTGATTAAAAAGAGGATAACTGTTTCATGTTTAAAGCATGATAATTTGGTACTTTGATTTATAAACAAACGACAATCAAGATTATACAAATGTCTTCACTCACCTTAATTAGACACGTTAAATGTTGGCACCTTATGAAGTGCCCATGTTGTTTCTTCATGCCACCTTTTAATTACAGTTACCTCACCATGTACAAAAATAATAAATATTGTGTAAGGACTTATTAATGAGTAATGCAGTGTTAATATTTACTTTGTTGTTATTGTTGAATGTTATCTTGTGAGACAAATCGCAAACCAGTAAGCCAACTTATTTTATTTTCAGTCTACAGTTTAAAATTATTAAAATTTTGCATGTTTAAATGAATGTAAATATTTCATTTCTAGTTCATGGTAAATAATTTTAAATTTGATTTTTGAATATTGATTATTTAAAGTCAGCATTCTTGATATGTGTCAGCATATTAATTATACAGTATAATGTCATTTAATTATTTTACTAATTAAATTTAAAGAAAGAAAGTGATATCATGGTACATATTGATACTGATGTAAGGATACAACAAAAAAGTAATGTTAAGTGGTAATTCAATATGTTTCTTGTTGTATCTTGTTTGGACAGTCGTAAATAAGTTTTACTCTTTACAAACGCATTCTTCTTCTTCTTTTTCCGTTTCCTTAGGACGTTCGGCGGTGCACTATGCATATTAGTTACCTCAAAAGAAGATTCTTATCTATGCAGATTAGGGGGCAGGGGCCAGTTTTTATGTACAAATTTAATGCCGCAATCAGTGACCTAGTACAAAAAATAATGAAAAATCAAATACACAAGTGAGGTCAAAAAGGTCCATATTTTTAGATATCTATATTAAAACAAAGCATAAGAATATTATCCACTTGACCAGAGAAGTCAATGGCAGTTCATAGCAGAAGAAGTTTATGCACCCCAACCCCAAATTTATACCTGCAATTTTCATGTCCGAAAGTCATTTTTGACACCATGTGATGCTCACAGTGCAAACACAAGCCTTTCTCCTAAATGATAATTCTGCAAAACAGTGTGTACTAAACAGGCTGATGCAATTGAAAATAGTTGCCATCCAAGCCTTTTTTGAGATATTCTACTTGCCCCAAACCCACGTGTTTACTGCCGGCCTTAGGTTACAATTAATAGTTCCAGTTCAGTACGAATGTAGTCCCAGTCTATTTTTAGATCATTTTTTTCCTGTCTCTGTTTGGTGGTGATACAAGAGTTAGATTTAGGCATTCTTGGTAAGGATTTAAAGGCAATTGTTTATTCTTTAGAATAGGAGCTTATGGTGTGGTTGTCTGTGTGTATTTCGGCGACAGTGCACAGTGAGTAATAAGGCCTTGGTAATGAAACGGAAGTGAAATCTGTGTTCCATTGCATGGTGTTTTGTTTACAATTCAGCCTCTCAAAAAAATGCAGGTCAACCCCTGACAAGAACTTCACCGTAAAGTTATCTTTGAATGTATTTTAGATTGACATATGATTTGTATTGATTGTCACACAGTGGAAAGTTCAGTACTGAGAAACAAATGTAGAGAATATATAGTAAAATTATTGTGTTCTATGGCCTGCTATGGGAGGCTAGCTCTTCTTCCTAGACGACTATTGGTATTTCACTATCAACATACTGCAGAGTAACTATGGAAGATGTACATGCCTGATATCAATTTCAAGAACAACACAAACCCAAAACACCTAGTTCACAAATATATCCATATCTTTAATTAGTAAACAATAATAGCTGAAAAAGTCACACCATAGCCTTAAGTTAAGAAATTTGAAAGGGGCCAATTTACGAAACTGGACCCTGCCATCTTACCAAGCTACAATGACCGGTCCCTCAACCAATACGAGAACTCGCGAGACAAATCTAGCTAAGAATGATCGTTCGAGGCTGATCGCCAGAAATGAGTTGGTATTGTACCTCAAGATGTTAAGTGGTACTGAGCAAAGACATTTCGGTTCCTATCTCGGATGTGAGCTAAAGAACCCTACTCACCGAACCACAACATAGGAAGTTTGTTTATTTACAGCCAACATATATTAATAAGAACTGATTTCGAAGGACAGTGCAAAGAATTCTTTGTGGCGAGTCAAAACACACGCCTAAATCACAGGGGCTCGTATCGTTGCTTACAATTTACCGTCATACATGTAATACATAATAACTACAAAGAAGGACACTTCTCTCCTTTCTCGCGCGACCTATTTAAGAATAATCACTGATATTTCAAGCTACATTTCGCGTAGCGTAATAAATTTTGTACCGATGTTTAGCTCAGGCATTCGACTTTGTATGCGCATCCGAAGTTTAGCTTACTATCATACCTTTAAGGAATGCCAGACCATTTTCCCACGGTACTGCCCGACATGTCCCTGATCGCGCCCGCTTAATATGCAAGTGAAATCCCGCTGAATGCAATACTAACCTCTCATTGGTTAAAAAAAAAAAAATGACGTCCTGCATTTGTTTATAACTTATTTTCAGTTGGCCAATGAGAAGGGAGTATTCCATTCAGTGCGTTGTTCTTGCATATTAAGCGGTCTCTGACTTGTGTCAGAGTGGGTTCAAGTCTCAATCAAGTTAACATGGATATTTGAGAAGGCTTGCCATCATCTTTCCATGGGTTGGTGGTTCTTTGGTTTCCCAGGGTGAATCCTATTCCAAATATAGTACTGGATGCAATGTTAGGCCTATTGTGAGAAAAGGCATTAAATTCAGAAAAGTACAAAATTGTTTTTGAACTTAACTTAAAATGTCACTACATTACAATAAATGGCAATACAGACATGAAATAGCATATTCAGGCAGTACATACTAATGTTATATGTAGTGCTGTTCTGATTATCAATTATAACCAATCAACAGTTAGTTAGGCAAACCAATAAGATACTCAGTTGTGAAACTCCAAAATTGATTGTGTGTAAAGAGAGACTACTTCTTTTTAGTTGCATGCATAACACGAAGGTTAGTAAAACTGCTGTGTAAATGGTAAGCTAAATAGAGTAGTAGACTAATAGGCTGGTCTTGGACCAGAGACCCAACTCCCCTAGTAAAACATTTTTTTGTGTATCCAATAAATTAGACATTTTGTGTACCTGATTGTTTTTGGGGAGTTAGGTCTCTGATCCAAGGCCAGCCTATTAGTCTACTACTGTTATTCGCAACTGAAAATGATATGAGAATAGTAGGTTGGTCAGATGATTATTGACAATATGGTTGATATTTTATTTGATAATGATATACAAAAATAAACAGCAGTGGTGACGTTCGGTCTACCATTCCACTGGGGTCCCTTCTGCCGGTAAAGTCTTTACCAATAAGGTCCTAAGAGTCCCTTTGAGTAGACATACCCCTAGGCGAATTCCTAAACGAAACGAAACTTTAGAAACTCAGAGGGCTGTCTATTTCGGGCACTCAAAGCATACCCCCAGGAGAATTCCTAAATATACGAAATGAAACTTTAGAAACTCAGAGGGCTGTCTATAATGTAAAGGTCTTTCTTATATAGCCCACGGGCACTCTTTCATTGATTAAGACCTGTCTTATGGTCCACAGGCACCTTATTGAGACTTTTTGGTCCGGCGAACATTCTTTCTGAATGCCTTTGTATGGGGTACCCTTCAGTGACGTCACAAGGTCACGAGCTCACATCACCCTGCTGTTTATTTTTAGACGGCACAAACACATAGTATGATTTATGATTATATACATAGCTTATATACATATGATTATGATTATATACATATGCTTATGATTATATACATATGCTTATGATTATATACATATGATTATGATTATATACATATGCTTATGATTATGATTATATACATATGCTTATGATTATATACATATGATTATAACGGCACATACATAAACTTATCCTAACTTATCCTAAGAGACTGCACAAACATAAACTTATCCTAACTTATCCTAAGGGACGGCACAAACATAAACTTATCCTAACTTATCCTAAGAGACGGCACAAACATAAACTTATCCTAACTTATCCTAAGAGACGGCACAAACATAAACTTATCCTAACTTATCCTAAGAGACGGCACAAACATAAACTTATCCTAACTTATCCTAAGAGACGGCACAAACATAAACTTATCCTAACTTATCCTAAGAGACGGCACAAACATAAACTTATCCTAACTTATCCTAAGAGACGGCACAAACATAAACTTATCCTAACTTATCCTAAGAGACGGCACAAACATAAACTTATCCTAACTTATCCTAAGAGACGGCACAAACATAAACTTAATTAACTTAGCTCTAAGGACAGCACACACAAACGGGGCCTTCTCTACGTTCAACAGATTTTTGCACACTATCCCCCAAATCAAAACCCGGGGAGTGCAAAAGTACACCCACCAAGTGGTGACATGGTGGGAGAGTGCTTTTTTCTGTTGAAGTTCGAGCTTTGGGAGGACCCCAATACATATAAGGCTGTATTGTATATAAGCTGACTAATAGTTGGAAGTCTCAAAGTAGCTTACACAGTAGGCGTGGCCTATTTGTTTTGTATTTTCTTTTTTATCTTAATTATTATCGTTTAAGATATATGAGCGAAGAAAGAAACTTGATAAAATCATAAAATTAAAGATAATGTTTCTTTGAAAAGACAACAAAGAAAACATTATTTATCAGTAAATAAAAATAAACAAAATACAAGGTAAATAAGCAGAGTTGTCTCCTTGAAATACAAAGAAGACAGACTTCTAGTCCTGATATAACGCTTTATATATCACAGACAGACAGGCAATCTGGAAATTGATACTCTACATTACAAACAAACAGACAGACTAATACGCCACAAAATTACAAGTAATTTTGCTAATCACTTAACAGACAAAACGAACTCACCAATCACCAGCTGCGCTTTACAAACAATCTGAAAAATCAATACAGTGCATTCGTACCAATCTAGAACAAGCTGAACGGTATTATCTCCCTTCTATAATGCCCAAGCGCTAAAGTATTAATTTCATCTTTACAATATCTTTTATCATCATAATTACTAAGTCCACGTTTTATTATTGTATCTGTCTCAAGCTTATGATAATTCGTTCTAATAACATTTGTCTTAATAAAACTGACATTATTGTTTAGCGCGGTTTTAAAATCATTAAAATTCATCATCTTTTCCACATATCCGCGAGGGATACCTTTCGCTTTCTTTGTAAGTTTATTATCATCTAATATCACAGCGTACATCTTGCTCCTTAATCCAACAAACTCTCTCACCGGCACAAACATAAACTCATCTTTCATTTTACCAATAACTTTTTTATTCGTATTATCATTAAAACCACTACCAGTCGGGCAATCTGATAAATCAAATAAATTTTTATTGTTATAAATATCCTCATAGTCATCTTCGCATTTTTCATTATAAACTAGTGAATCCGTATCAGTGAATAGCAACTCTGAATCTGGCCACTGCTTTTTAGTAAAATTATAGTGAAAATCATACATTAACCACTTTGATATATCAAGTACAGCTGCACCAACATAAATCGGTTTATTTAACTTTATATTTGTCTTTCGTCGTTGTATTGCAACAAGATTTTCATTAAATATTTTCATGCTGACAAAACCATCATCATTAACTAATTTATTTCTGCGACTTATATCATTTACGATTTCGATAGAAATCCTTTTCCTAATGTTTTCCATTGTCTTACCAAACACCGTGTTGTTCATTAACTTGAAAAAGTTTTTCTCAAATTCGGTTTTAGCCACAGCACGACGTTTCGTATTTAAGTCAATATAATTTGACATCCACCTCAACTGATTGAATTTTAGCACATGATGGACTTTTCTCAGAATTAGTCCAGCATCTACTGCTTGTTTTAAATTTTTGTAATGTATCATGTAATTTCTTTTATTTAGCAAATTCGGAACTAGCTAATTAACAATCAAATTTTTTGCTGTTGTCATAGCTCTTTGCTCAGGTGATAGTAAACTGTAATCTATCATCATCGACTCTGCACAAAATGGGTAGTCGTTGTGTAGATTATGTAACGAATTAGGGTAATCTTGATCGACTTCAACAAAGTATGAATTATCATTATTTTTATTAGGTAAATCTTTTTCAGTTTCTTTAAGAAATTGATCTGGAGATATCCAATGAAATCCACCGCACGGCATTAGCTATGACATGGCCCAACCATACAAATTCACACAGTCTAGATAAATAATATAACTTGACGGGAGATTTTTATCATAATTTTTTTATATACTTATTATTAGCTACTGCATATTTTTTTATTATAACGCTAATTCCGCCTCTGATACCTTTTTCAATATAGTTAAACATATTAACATCTGTCAGGAGATCTAATTCTATTTTGCTTGTTTTTAGTAGAGCGTCCCACGACAGCCCGGGAGCAGAATAATACCAGCAGGGTTCTAGTCCATAATTACTGTAGCTTACTCGATGAAAACTTTCAAAAACATCTGCTAGTAATAAAACATCTGTTTTCAAATATATATCATGATAGTCACCAAATGTTTTACAACTAAATTTATTCCAAATATTTAGTGCATATTTATATTCGTCGTCTGACACATCTTCGTTTTTGAGCTGATAGTAAAATTTATCTTTGTCGGGAAGAGAAGTTTCATCAAATCTGCTCCAGTCATCGAGATACTCATACGGAAAGATACCTTTTTTTGTCAGTAGATTAAATTTATCACCAAAGCAACTTTGTAGATTACTGAAACTACTACAACCTTTTACGAGCTCATCTAATGACACTGCCATAAATTGCAGACTGTCAATAAAACGTAATTTACCGAGAGTAACTGACATATAATTTTCAAAATTATTTGGAATACATTTTATCTTATTATTTAGTTTTAGTTTAGATTTAATTTCCTCATTGCCAAAAGCTTCTACAATGATATGACTGTCATAGCCACGAAAGTTATGTAAGACGACAGGAATAAACTTTGGTGCATGAAATTTTAAATTACAATTATTATGAGCTGCCCCACGATACTGACCGGTCAGATGACAATGATCACGCACTTTATCATGGACTCCGTTTGAGTCTAATAAAGATTTTTCGCAAATATGACAATTAACTGCTTCGTTAAATTCAAGTTGTTGTTTAGATGTTATTTTCATTGGAGCTGTTTTAAATAATTTGTTAGAAATTTTATTAACATCGTCTATCAGATTTTTTAGTAACCATACGGCCGGACTTTCATTTTTAGAAGAATCCTGCAAACATTTATAACAGAAATATTTCTTTTTTCTATTTTTATTATACTGTCCGCCAACTAAGCCGTTAAAGTTTTTTATCCAAACATAATGTCCTTTATAAAATAATAAATTTATTG